>RJVU01028973.1:758412-873789 GCA_003731715.1 Anabarilius grahami
AACTGATCAAAAGTTACAGTAAAGACAATTATAATGTTAGAAAATATTCTATTTGAAATAAATGCTGTTCTTTTGAACTTTCTATTCATCGAAGAATTTTGAGAAAAAAATTGTACACAACTGTTTTCAACTTTGATAATAATCATAAATGTTTCTTGAGCATCAAATCATCATATTAGATTGTTTTCTGAAGGATCATGTGACACTGAAGACTGGAGTAATGATGCTGAAAATTCAGCTTTGATCACAGGAATAAATTACACTTTACTGTATATTGACATAGAAAACAGCTGTTTTAAATTGGAATAATATTTCACAATATTACTGTTTTTGTTTGTATTTTTAATCAAATAAATGCAGGCTTGGTGAGCAGAAGATACTTCTTTTAAAACATTAAAAAAATCTTACTGACCCCAAACTTTTGAACGGTAGTGTGTATATATAACCCTCAATGCGATTATAATGGGATTTTGGCAATATTGCAATTAAACGTTACCTCATGTAAACTAAATACTTTGATCAAACAAATGCGATTATCACGAATGACGTGTGTGGTTTACGCAACTTCATTAAAAATTCAGTATGAACAGTAATGTAATAAAATTATTTGATGACTGGATAGAAATGGTTGCTGAAAATTCAGCTTTGCCTTCACAGAAATAAAATATATTTTAAAATATATTAAAATATTTATATATATTATATCCCACCATAATTTCACATGACTTAAACCTCTCTTTCTCCCACACAGATCAGAAAGGTGGTTACCAACAGAAGCAAGGCTACCAGAGAGGAGGTAATCATTTACACAGCCATCTGAACACACGACCATGATAGAGTATATGACAATCCATACACACCTTGTGTGCTCGTCGCTTGTGGTCACTTGGCGCGGCTGCTGTGAAATGGTGCAACAAAAGTGCGTGTTGAAGTGCTTTGTGTGGGTGAAAGTGCTTGTCCGCCTGTGTCTCTAAACACTTTTCACTATGCAGCTCCAGACCAGAGGGGAGGTTACCAACAGAAGCAAGGTTACCAACGAGGTGGTTATGAACATGTTAAATCATTCATTCATCTCTTCATCTTACTCACCCGTTTCTCACTCAATTCTACTTTTACCAATGAATGCGGTGACAACTCTCTATCTGGTTGTTCAAAGGCCCGCTTCACTTTTTCTTGCTCACTGTCTCGTTCTTTCTTGACAACCTCAAAGCGGCTTCAGTGTCTTGATATGAACAGGAAATGCCGCATGTATGACTTCTGAAGTTCAATATCGCCGTCTCTTTCTGTTCTCTGTCACTGCTATAGATCAGAAAGGCGGTTACCAGCAGAAACAGAACTACCAGCGAGGAGGATACAGGAACCAGAACCAGAGCTCATACTGATCCCAGTGCGGCCTGTTCAAACACGGCTTCATTCCAGAACCAGACTGCAGGTTCCTCTGCTTATCCAGCCACCAACTCCATATCTGTTTCAATACATCAGCCTTACCCTCTGTTTTGCAGTGCTTTAGTTGCAGATAACACCAAAACATATAAGCTCGATTTTATTGTTAATGCATAAAATGGCACCACAATTAGCATGTTTTTCTATAATTTGAGTTTACAGTGTCGAGGGTCCTGGACTAGCAGTTGTGAAGATAATATAGTTGGCTGTGAATAAATATCAAGTTTTTTGTGTTACAACCTTGTGAATTAATAAACATTATTCAGACAAAATGAAGTAGAGTTTCCGTCAGTCATTTGTGTGAAGGTTTCAAACATTTCCAACTCATGGACATTTTTATTGTAACAATATTTTCATGTTCTTCAGCATGCTGAATTAAGGTGCGTCACATGAACAAACTTTCTGTAAAAACTCACGTGCAAAAACATTTAGCTATATACATGTATGTATGTATGTGTGTGTGTGTGTGTGTGTGTGTGTGTGTGTATATATATATATATATATATACACACACACAGAATTTGCTTTCAAGCCAAGCAGTTTTATGCGTTTAACGTGGCGAATCCACGGAAAACTTACGAAATCGTACATGTGAAATTTCAAATCACATGGATTCCTGTTGAAATGGCTGGATTTCGCATACGAAAATTCACCAAACAACGGCATATACAATCATCTTGTGTACAGTTTCAGCACTGAGCCCATTTTGTGGTGTAGAATATGGTGAAAATGATCTGTAAACCTGTTTAACATGTTCATTTGCAATAAATGCTTTGAAGCAAACATGAAGTAATGGAAGAAACTACTCAAATATTGCTTTAAAAAGTCACCTTTCAGTCTTAATGCTATGGAGGCCCATTTCTGCGTAAAAAAAAAAAGAAATGCTTTTGTAAATCATAATTGACATACTCAGTCATATTTATGAGATGAATATCGTCATGAGATGAAAGTCGAAATTGGAGGTCGAAATGATGACCTAAGTTGAAATTGACAATTATAACAAAAAAATCGAAATTATGATGAAATTTACATCATAATTTTGACTTTTTATCTCGATTTCAACTTTTAATCTCATAATGAACTTTGTATGTCATAATTTCGACTTTATCTCATTATTTTAGGCACATTCACACCATGCCATAATTACAAGATTTCAACTTGTAAAAAGTGTTCGCATCCTGGTAGAGCTCGTAATTACGACTTATAAACTGGGAATTTTACATGTACCTGCTTGTACAACGGGACCGCTGCAGATTCATGTACACATTGATACTGTTGCCATAACCTGTAATTCTCACGTCACATGTTGTCATTTCAAAATTACAGTATTGCATGCTTTGAAATGCAGAAAATGACGTCAATTTTTACTCATAGTTTTTAGTTTATTTCATAATTATGATTCGTCTTGATTGACTTTATATGTCAGTTATGATTTAGTATGTCATATTTTTGTCAATTTTGCCTTTAAAAAAATAAAAAATTATGCAGTAAAGGCCCGTTAACACCAAGAATAACTATTTTAACGTCAACACAAATGCACAACGTTCTGTTTATTATACACAAAATTACGCAAGCTAAAGTTGCCTGTCTCTTTAAATGCTCAAGCTCTTTAGAGTTGGGGGATTCTGATTGGCTGTCAATATTTGTATTGTTCATCAACTGGGGAAATTTGTCCTCAAAGTGTTTCCAGTGATACTCGTATGTATAGATGTGGTGTGGACTCCACTTTCCTTATTTTATCATTTAATTCATTTTCGCAGCATTAAAGTAAATAATATTGCCCTTTATTATTATATATGATTCTTAAAGAATACATAATAATGTGTTAGGCTTACACTGCAAGTAACAAGACCAAAACAGAATCAAATAATTACGCAATTATTTGTATGACAATGGTAATCATAAAATCCGTGATCATGGCAGGTGGGAAATCTGTTTTTTGAAAGCAGGTGTTCAAACAAAACCCATTTTCTGTGTATAACACACTATCCCACACAAAACCCACAGACCTTCACTGATCTACAAGTTCTTGACCTATATAAACATTTACTAAATGCTGTTAAGCCATATGATGAGCCATTTTAAGCCAGTGAAGAAGACCGTAAGCACAGTGACCACTAAACAAAATATAACTAATGGAACACATCTCAAAGGTCAAATGAATTCATCTCACAGAAGAAAATGTCTGTAAAACATTATTTACGGACAGTGCTTCCAACTTGTTAGAGAAAATTTGATTACAGTCATATTAATATATAGCTGGTAAAACAAAGAGAGGATCAATGTTAAAGTCCCATTGCATTTGAAACCACTGAAACTGATGTCAGATGCAGCGGTTTTTTCTGAATGTTTCAGAGTAACTGTGAAAAGTTGAAGGGAGTTTGAAGTCCATTTTTGGCTCTTGTTTGTAAGTATTGACTGTTCAGGACAAAGTCTAGCACAGTCTTCTGTCCAATACATCACTCTGCTGAACACCAGTGTCTCCTTCCCAAGATCCAAGGTCAGTCTGACATCTGTTAGGTTCCCTTGCTTATCATTTTTGCTGCACTTTTTGGCATCTTTTTTTTAACGTTTCCTAAAAATGATGCGGTTGTTAAATTAATAAATTGTAGTATCAGTGCTTTTTTGAAATATTACCTATGCTGTGACTTCAAAGTGGTTATTAACCAGTAAGTATATCAGTGTGGTTCCAAATTCAAAGTGTACCAAATTTGATTTAAAACGTCTTAAACTTGTCAACCATTTAAAAAGCTATTGATGTTCTGTCATATTTTGCAAAGAAGTCGGGGCACTATGTGTCTACCCTCTACCCTTAATGTCCCAAAGTTCAAACGGCACGTCATTCATTAACCAATATGCCTAAAATGAACCTCCCCTCTCTCTCTGCCCCATTCATTTTCTCTCATCCTGTGTTTATTTGCACTGGAAACACTGCACAGAACTTGCATATGTTGGTCTTGGCGTCCATAATTACAGGTAAGAAGTAATTTTTTTTAATTTCCTGTCAATTTACACCCCACTTCTGTGTTAGTACAATTTTTACAGAGTTGGACTCTAAAGTGGATCTTTTCCTGCTTCTTTTCCATGTTTATATGCTTACAGGTGTCACTGATGTTTGGTCTGTAGAGGTCTGTCTGTAGAAACCAAATCGTTTTGGTCTGTATGTGTAGATGTATGTATGAATATATACAACACACATTAACTAAAATTGCACAATATTAAAGCACTGCTGAAAGAACGGCTCCAATGTGTCACTTCTGCAACTCTTAAGATTAGATTTGTGCATTGATCAATAGTTGTCTCGTAAAAACAGCCTCTCTTAGCATCTTTAAGAATTGTGAGAGCAGTGGAGATGTGTTCTCTTCTCCGGCCACCGGTGTTAAGTCGTTTCATATCTGTGCGGCTCAAGAGTGTGGCTGCCTCGCAGTCCCTGGCCGCAAAACGTGGTCGAGACCTCTGTAACCCCTCATCACCTGGCTTTCTGACCTTTGAGGATCCTCAAGCATTCAAGGTGAAGAGCTTTTGGGAGCTGCTCCGAGCCCTCGGAGTCTTCAGGGTTTGCTCGTTCCCTGCGCTGGTTAACAACTGTGGAAAGGTAAGGATATCAGCAACATCTAGATCTTTTTTAACCACTAATGGAAAACATAATTGCCTAATAATAAGTTTATTTGCACAGCACATTTTACAATACATATTGTTTCTAAGCAGCTTCACAGAATGAGTGTCAAAGTAATGTCCATATGGTGGTAAAATTCTAGTTATGTGGTTAGTAAACATCATGTATTCAGTTAAGCAGACATATAATGAAGATGTCAGGCAATGATTACAACTTGAGATCGTAATGATTACAGTAAAACGATGATCTTTGACAGTTTTGTATGTCAATCTAAAGATGGAGTCATCTGAAGACTTCACTATTGTCAGCGTCGCCTGAAATCTTCTTACAGACTGAATCCAATCGAGAGTTGGCGCAATCTGTAGTTACTTTGGGATGCCAGAGTATTTTAGGCGAAATATTATAATTTTGTGCTGTTTCATCAGATATATTTGTAGTAGAAGTTTATGAGAAACTTTATGTGAATGCTTGGCTAAAAAGATGTGTCTTTTGTCTAGATTTCTAGGTTTATTTTATTCAATATGGCTATTCCAGAGTTTAGGTGCCAAATATGAAAAGATCTACCGTCTAGAGTTTTGTGACCTTAAAAAGTTCTTGGATAATTTAGAAATTTCATCTGGTCTAGAAGAAATATATAGCTGCGTATCATTGGCATAAAAGTGTAAACTAATCCCATGTTTTCTAACAGTTTTCCAAGGGGTAGTATGTATAATGAAAACAGCAGAGGGCCTAATACAGATCCTTGAGGCACTCCATATTTGACCGCTGTAAGATTAGATGCGTCCTCATTTACACAAACAAAATGGTAACGGTCAGACAGGTAGGATCAGAACCATCTTAATCGAACCCTTCATTAACTTTATATAAAGAGCTGGCCAATAATATAGTTATCTCTAACATGACCTATAGAGATAAGGAGGAGTTAATAATATTAAGGAGAGGCTCTCCTGTTACAAGAAGTAATCTATTCACTATTATCTTAGTCCTGTTTTACTATTTGTTCTTTCTATTCGGGGAACAGACACAGTCTCTATAGAATGTACTACATATGCCATAGTATCATTTAGAGTATAGGTTATCATAACTGTAATTGATGTTTGAAATTTTACTTATGGTTTTATGGTGCGTAGCGTCCTGGAGAGGACAACATGTAATTGCAGTAATGTTTCTTGTTATCTCTTGTCTAACAAAGCTGATGACCTTCACGAGGATGGTTTTGGGTAAGCGAGGTTTCTCCATGGTTGTACGCCCATCTGTGTATGCTCAGTTTGTTGCTGGAGAAACAGAATGTGAGATCGCAGACTGCATGCAAAAAATGAGCTCGCTGGGGCTCCACCCCATGTTAGCCGTCCCCATTGAAGAGGACCTAGGAGAGAGCATTGGGTAAGACATTCAGATTTTGCCATAAAAATACAATCTGACTTTAATAAATCAGACAGCATAGAATGGGTCAAGTGCATTTTTGCCTATATGAGGGCATATTTTTGTAACAAACAAATTTGTTTGCAAGATGGCAACACTGCCCCGGCCCATTGCTTTCGGCTGTACACCTATGCTAAGCGCTCGTGTCAGAACTGAAGTACACTTGGGGCTTTACTGAGCTCAGATGATGAGCTGCACCACAAGGCCCACTGAGCCCAGATATGCAGCAGCACCATGAGACCCACTAAGCCCAGAGGCTGAGCTGCGCCATGGGACCCAGTGAGCCTGCACTTGAAGCTCCACATTATACATTTATTATCCCTTTTCTATCATATTGTTCAATGATTTCTAGGAATTATGGTGAATTTGTAGTAATGTGATATAGTTTGTAATATAGTTTATGGTTTGATTTATTAAGTGGTAGGATTGTAGAACATTTCTTTGTCAGCAAGTACTGACTTTGATTATGGCACATATTATATCTACAGGGAACAACGATATGAAGACAACCTGGCGGCCATGCTAGAGTGTGTCCACATGTCTCACATTAACGCCTGGAGTAAGAATCCCATGATGCAGCTGAAGATCACAGCACTAGTCAGCCCTGAGCTGTGTGTGAGTGTTTCCTCTCATCCCAATATAAAGATTGATTCTTATGAGTTGAGATTAACAGAGATTAAGTGTTTTTGTCTGATACATTACCAGTCAAGAGTTTGGAATAATTAAGATTTTTTTAATGTTCTTGAAAGGAGTCACTTTTGCTCACCAAGGCTGCATTTATTTGATCAAAAATACAGTAACAACAGTAGCAGTATAACATTTGAAACATGCTTTATTCCTGTGATGCAAAGCTGAATTTTCAGCATCATTACTCCAGTCTTCAGTGTCACATGATCCTTCAGAAATCATTGTAATATGCTGATTTGCTGCTCAAGAAACATTACTTTTTCTTATTAGAAATGTTTATCTCTCTATTTAGCTCTCTGCTTAAAGTGCAAATGTTGCTTGCAGTATTAGTAACTATATTAATTCCTGTACAGGTTAAGCTGACGTCTCTGCTGAAGACTGAGCAGTATGATCTGAACATGCTTGTGAGAGCCATGGAGGGAGAGGTACAGATATTTTACCTTCTTTTCTGTAGCACACCACAAGCTTATTATAATCAGCTGTTTATTTAATTCTTATTGCTTCAGATGGATTTCTTTTTAACCAATAGGAAGTCATGTTTCCTGGTCTGACTGAGAGTGAAAACGCACACTTACTATTCAGCCTTCGGAGACTCAACAAAATAGGAGAGGTACCAAAATGAAAACGCAGAAGTTGACAAAATATTAAAGCTAAAAGAACATTAATGTTAATGCTGGGATGGATCAAACATACTATACACTCTGTGTTTATAGGCAAGTGTTAATAAAGTCCGTGTTCTGGTGGATGCTGAGTACACTTCCATGAATCCTGCCCTGTCACTCATCACCATGGCATTGATGAAGAAATTCAATCAACAAAGCGCCTGGATCTGGAACACATATCAGTGCTACCTTAAGGTTGCCACAAACCTTCATTATTTAGTGAAAAAAATGTATAAAAAGCACAATCTATATCTCTAATGGCTTTACAGATATACTTTGTTTCTTCACATACAGGAGTCAAAGGATCTATTACTTGATGCCGTTCAGACATCCATCGATCAGTCTTTCTGTATTGGCGTTAAACTCGTCAGAGGTGCTTACATGGACAAAGAGAGAAAACTAGCCCAAAAAGAAGGGCGAACAGATCCAATTCATGAATCATGGGAACATACTAATGACAGGTGATTCTTAGACTCCAAATGACATTAAATATGGGGGGGAAAGTCACAATTTTGCAGTTTCCATGGGAATGAATAACCTGGAAATATCAGGGAATTTTAAGAGTGTGATTTCCTGTCTGAGACAGTCATGACATTTTGTTATAGTGTTTTTTTAATCTATAAAATATATATACCATAATTTATGTATTAAAATCTAATACAATTACTTTTTTCCCTTGCATTTTGTGTTTTGCTTTTTGTCTTTGTTTATTTGCAGTTATAATGGATGTCTAGAGATCATGCTGAACCTCATTTCAGAGAAACCTGAACGTTATATGATTATTGTGGCCACTCACAATGAAGAATCAGTCAGACGGGCAGTGACACGGTACATCTTCATAAACCGCCCATTCCACTGACAAGTCATTATCAGCAGTTTATTTTGTATGTTGTTTCTGTATTTCAGGATGGAAGAGTTGGGGCTTCACAGAGACGGCAACTCTGTCTGTTTTGGTCAGCTGCTGGGCATGTGTGACCATGTGTCTCTTACTCTAGGTAAGAAGTCTCATTTTATTCAATAGCACTAAATGAATTCATTTCCTTGCCTCTATGGAACACCCATCAACCCTCAAATTCGTCTTCTCCTCTCAGCCCAGCATGGTTTCTCAGTGTATAAGTCAGTGCCGTACGGCTCAGTGGACGACACACTGCCATATCTGGTGCGAAGGGCTCAGGAGAACCGCACTGTGCTCCAGGGAATCCGTAAGGAAAGAGATCTACTCAGACAGGAGCTCCGATGCAGACTCAAAGAAAAGGTCACAGGGGCCAGATAGAAAACTTCAAAAGAGAAAAAAATCAGGGTAAAGGGCAAGTGGCAAAAGACTTTCAATACATCCTAACTCGAATGATTGCCTTGCATTCAAGACATAAGTCTTTCTAAGATGTGGAAAATAATGTCTTCTAGTGGACTTTTATGATGATTTAGAATTGAAGTGCACATGAAATCAAGATTGGCCCTTTCCTAATGATGTTCCTGGTCTTACTATATAAAATTGCTTTAGAATCAAAATGCACAATTCATCAGTCCAAATTATTCCAAAGAAAAAAGTTTGCCTTTGTAACATATATTGCATATATATCTATTGCATTAAAATCACCAAATTCATCACCCTGCACATTCAGTGGTATTTGCCTTGGTTGTCAGTTCAAGAACAACCACAATGTGAAAATCAAATAAAATATATCAAACCACTTTTCTAACATGTACTTATTTGAAGTGTCTCTCTCAGCACCCTGTGCTTGAGTGCTGTTTACCTAACCTTATTTTAAACCCTCTCTTTGTCCATCACCATATGGAAAAGGAGGAAAGAGTAATCAACGGAGGTGGGAAAATGAAGGAGGGGGTTGAGGTAATTATCACCTGGACTTTAATGACTGTTCCTCAGTTTCTAACGCACACCCACTCTCAACACCTGACCATGAGCAAATGTTGTGCAGAACTGGATTCAACCCTAACTGACACTCAGAGCTGATGGTTAAAATACTGTGAGTGAGATGGATTGTTTTCACAGATATGTCTGTTTAATTTGTTCAAATGTTTTTGTTTTATATTCTCAATGTCATGTTCTGTCAATTTGAATGTGTAATACTGGTTACACTTTATTTTACAGTGCCGTAGTTACATTGTAATTACTCAAATAAGTACTGAGTAATATTAATTAACTACATATACTTACTATAGAGTTACAGTTACGGTTAGGGTTTGGTTTAGGGTTAGTTACTTGTAATTATGCAAAATTTCCTGTTATTACAATAGTAAGTACATGTAGTAACGTAACTACAGCACTGTAAAATAAAGTGTTACCGTAATACTTTCTACTTTCTTAACTATCTGCACCCAATTGCGTGTAAGTCACTTATCTTTTCTTGTGGTTGGCTGGCAAAATGCATCAGCCATATCCTAATTTTTTGTCAAGAGTTTCAGTAGGTGACTTTATCTTACAATTTGAAGAGTAGAGCATCTGCAAAACCATACTAACCTGTTAACTGTTTGGCTCATTAAGTATTTGACCAATGAAATTAGATTTACTAATAGATTTTATTACATGACAGGAATGAGGAGCGCTGGTATGTTGTAAAGTATATTTACAATTAATGTTTATTAATGTGCAATGACTTTTTACTGTATATGGTGGCCCCATAAGGTATGTGAACACTTTCTGGTTAGTGGAATATTAGTGCACTATGGTTTCTTTGCTAGGACATCCAGGGGACTTTGAGGAAAGGTCTTGCAGAGTAAGTTTGCGAATGCCACTTGGTTTCACATTTTGGTATGTAATCCTAATGCAATGACATTCAAACATTTAAGTGTGGTTTAAGTGTATAAAAGTGTACAAATCATTTTTGGGACCATTGTACAATATGGATTTGTTATGTATACACACACAAATTTTTTAAAACAAAAACAATTAAACTCATTCTAACTTTATTTTGTAATTTAAGAATACAAATAGAAATAAAAATATACAGCATTATTCAACTTCATCAAGCATTGTTTAGGATAAAAAATTACTAAAAACCTTCTAACAATCCCATGAACAGTTAAGATTTTATTGTTCAACCATAAACACCAAGAAGTTTTACATTTTAAACTACAATGTTTGGGTTTGTCTCTTTTTGTCTCACATAACCTCCAATGCAGTCATAAAATGTGCAGTGCTTCCATCATCTTCAAAGAAAAAGTCATTAATTGATGCAGTATCCTTGCAAACTTTGCCTTACATGTTATTTTTCTGTTTATCCTCAGAAAACTGCTCTTCCACCAAGGTCAAAGTAGGGCCCCTGACCATGAGCATGGGGATGCTGTGGCTGTCTATAAATATGCCTGAGGGGTAAATGCATGGAGGATCGAGGATCCTGGCAAAGACGGAGAGAGTAGGAAGGAAAAGGGTTATAAAGGGATGGGGGAGCAGAGGAGGAGAGTGAGGGATCAAAAGGAGGGAGCAAGGAAGGGTGCAGTACCATATCTGGTAAATAGGGGGCAGCAGAATTGAGCTGTGAGAAGGTGCCTACCTCAGTGGGAGCTACAGAAGGGTATGCGTTTGATGAGGTAGGACATTGTGGATGGTTTGAGATTGGAGGAACTGGGGGATTTAACTGAGAGGTACTTGAGGTTTGGATTGGGGGAAAGGACTGGGAGTTGATTTGAGAGGGGTTTCCCACTTGTGATGGAATTTGAGGGAAGGAGGGGTTAGGGTATGACTGGGGAAAGGTAGACTGAATTTGGGTTGGATTCGGGATCGCAGGGACACCATGAAACGAGCTAGATGGGGGAAGAGTCAGACTCTGGAAAGGATGTGGAGCAGATGGGATAGAAGTTGCAAAGGGGTAAGAAGTGTGAGATGCTGCTGGTGGAGGGTTTGAGAGAGAGCCAGGAGTAGTGTGTTTTGGCAGAGATGCAGGGAAGGAGGGGACCGGGTATGCTGTGGTAGGGTGCAGTGTGTTGGAAGCCGACTGCATAGGTCCTTGATAGATAACATTGGTGGAAGGGAAGGAGAAGGATCCAGTTGTTGGATGAACTGGGTTTGGAATTGCTGAAATAGTGCTCAGACCTGAGGATTGGTAAACTGGAAAAGAACCAGTTGTTGGAGTTTGAGTAGATCCAGGGGTACTCAAGTTGAGGTTAGGGATCTGTTGAACAGGGGGAAATGGGAAGACTAATGGGTTTGGATTGGAATGCATCATTATAGAGTTAGGGGTGGACTGTGCTGCTGGAGGGAAGGGGAATGCAGTTGGTGTCGTATTTGGGTCAGAAAGGGTGGGGATTGGGTTAGGGTTGCACTGCGACACCGGTTGGAAGGGTAGGGCAGATTGGGGTAGACTTTGACATGGAGGGGATGTTGGGTCTGGGTTGTTTGAGGACTGAACTGGAGGGAAGGGAAAGGCTGTTTGGTTTGGGTTTTGGATAGCAGGAGTTGTTTCATTGGATGAGCTCAGTCCACTGTCATCCACCTGATTTTGGCCAGGGTCAATAGTTAACCCAGAACTTTGACAAGAAGAGGGGGGGATAGATTGGAATGGTGGATTTGTAGGTGTATGGGGACTTAGGTTGTCTTGGGATTGGTCTGTTGGAAGAATAGAGTGGTAGGAAGATGAGTGGAGAAGGTGTGGAGAGGTGGAGTGAGAGATGGGCGGGTACGAAGAGCCCGGGGGAGAGGTCGTAGAGGAGGGCATAGTCGTAGAGGAATTTAAGCCAGGATAGTCTGATGAAGGTATAGAGGAATATGTTGATGAAATTGTGGAGGGCTGGGGGAGCTCAAGGTCAGAGTTCTGTGTAGAGGACACCATGGAATAGATGGAAGATGACTGAGGCAATGGCACTGATGCATGTGATGAGGAACTGAGCTGAGCAGTTGGGAAAGTTGCTGTGTATTCAGAAAGGCCCATCATTTGACCAGACCTGTAAAAGAAAGTAAGACTGTCTTTGATACCCTGCTCAAAAACATTGAAAAAGAGTTTGATAAAAAAAATTGCTGTTAATGTAGCCATAAGCATATAGACTTACCCATCCATCAGTGTGTTGTTTACATTATTTTCAGGGGTTGTCTGTGGTTGACTTTCCATTGAAGAGGGAATCTCAGAGGTCAAGAATGCTTGTCCAAGGACAAGTGGTTGGTTAGAGACTGTTTGATCTGGGAGGGATGGTACTTCCGTATGAAAACCTGAATCTGTAATTGGGAGAGCGGAGTTTGTAATGGTGAGGTGGGAACTTGGGAGTTCCACCGATTGTGGGAGGAGCTCAGTGGAATCACATGGGTCATATGACTCTGAAAGAGGGAAGCAGAGAGGACAGTGTTTTAATAAGCAGGAGAAACCAAGTACACTTTTTTTTACTAAAGTATTCTTTTGTGAACAGAATAAGTATTAAAAAAATTGGTAATGTCTCATGTATTTTTTGTTTCATTTGTGTCTTAGTTTTGTAAGATTACAAAACAATACATTATGATCCTCACCAATATCTAATGATTCCTCTTGATTGCTTGTAATTTTCCTCTTCAGCCTTGCCTCCCTTTGTCTGAGGAAATCGACAGAAAAAATATTCTGCTCTTAGTTCAGGTGTCTTAAGAGGTTTTTGTGTTTAAATAAGAAATTATGTATACTATTAGTTAATTATTAATTAATATTGGTGTTTGTGTGTTTAACTTACTTCTTGCAGTTCATGCCATTCTCTCTAAAGCCTTTTGCAAAAGGATTTGAGTTTATTTTCAGTTCAGTGATCTAGGAGAAAATAAGAATAAAAATATTTTTTTTAGTGTACTAATGGAGAAAAAATATGTACTTTTTCATTGTGTTAAAAGAATTTGATATATTTATCTGAGAAATGTATTTTTGCTCTCACCTTGCTGTTCTGGTATGCAGTGACTGTAATAAACTGTGTTTCAGGGAAGGTGAAAGAGTGCTGTGCTCTTCCCCACATCAGCACATCACGGGCCTCGATCACATGGACTCGTGGCTGGTATCGATGTAGGGAATGGAGAATGATCTTTAGAAGAAAGAGTGTGGGAAATCATGATTACAGTTGTGGTATTGCTGAGGCACTGAGGAATTATGTTTAACATAATGTCATGATGCCTATAATGTAAATAACACTTTATAATAAGTTGTATTATTATGTCATGAACAAACATTTTATAGTGCTTTATAGTTCAAATGTGAATGTACAGTGGCTCAAAAACATTTTGGGTTTTAAAAAATCACACAATATCTTACCAAATGGCATTTTATTAAAACAATAATAGATAAACAGTTCAATAATGAATAAAGAAAGCATTAGAACACTCACTGGTTGCCAAACGTTACTGGCACATTTAGTCAGCAAAGGGAAGTTAGATCTGAGAAAAGTCTTGCATCATTTGTTTGTACTCACAAACTTTGTTTGATATGTTTAATATCGTATTATCCATGCAATGAAATTCATTCAAGTTCACAAATTGTTTTTGGAGCCACTGTATTTGAATTTATATTATAGAAGTGTCTATTTTAAAGTATTCTGTTTCATTTTAATTACCCATTACTGTGTTGACATATTACACTGTTAAGCATCTTTGAAAAGTTACTATAGAGTGTTACCAAAATGAAAAATAATATGATAATTGTTGCACTTTAAAAAATGCTGGGTTGTTTCAACCAATGTTTGGGTCAAATATGGACAAACCCAACCATTGGGTTTAAGCATTTAAACCAATGGTTGGGTTTGTCCATATTTGAACATGAGTTGAAACAACCCAGCATTTTTAGAGTGTACCTTTATAGGAAATTTTAAAACAGGTATTGAAAGATGCCTTTTTACTCACATATCCTTGGGCGTCCAGGGTGTTATTGGTGAGTTTGGCCCGGTGGAAGGATATGCTTCGATTCTGCCAGTGTTCTCCTGTTGCAGGTGAGTCTGGGTGGATGAAGACGCGGTCCGGCAGCCGAGCCTCTGCGCCGCCAACCACCTGCCAGCTGTTGTCTTGGAAACGATAGCGGGAGGAATCAACAGGTACAATGTCTAAAAGAAGAATGTAACGCAGAGTTGGGTTCAGCCCTGACAGCTTCACTCGCAGCTGTGGAAACATTCTCCTGAGGAACAGAGAAGGATGAGAAAGGTTAAAACAATGAACTGACCAAATGTGTCATAGGATTTGCAGATGGATATATTCCATTCATACTCAAAATGTGCTCACCTGCCCTTCTTAGTGACAATCATCTCAGTGCCAACAGTGCTGAACTGTTTCCACAGTGATGCATTCTCAAGCTCCATTTTCACATTATCCTGTGGAGTCCCAGGAGCCTCTGCAGTGGCAGGAGGTGGCTGCAGCAATCGAGGGGGAAGCCCACGGGCTGCCATGTCACATGTAGTGGGATACAACGGCACATGTGCTGAGGGTTCAAGATCTACAGGAGAGATGGGCAGACAGGAAGCAGTATGTAAGAATTAGTAGTTCCATGAAGAACCTTTAACATCCATGGGAACTTTCCATTGCACAACAGGCTCTTTATAGTGGAAAACGGTTCTTTAGATTATTAAAATGTCCTTTATACTAGAGAATAAATGGTAAAGGTTTTATGGGGAAGCAAAAATGGTTCTTCAATGGCATCGCCAATTTTGGAACCTTTTTTAATTAAAGAGCTAGACGCCGATTTCTGTGATGTCCCGACGAGTTTAATAATGGCTTGATGAGTGTTTTATCAGTGAAACATTCTAGAAATTTCTTAAAAGTCTTCTAATGCACTGCTTATCTCTATACAACACTAAAGGTGATGATACACGGGGCGACATTTTGAGCAATGTTGCCGGGCAATGTCGCTGAGTGATGTTGCTTGGGCACTTTTCCCACTGAGAATGGGAAACAAATTTTGATCTAAAGTATCCAGATAGAGAATGGGAAAGTGCCCAAGCATCATCGCTCAGTGACATTGCCCGGCAACATTGCTCAAAAAGTTGCCCCGTGTATCATCACCTTAAGGACTGGTTTCACAGACAGGTCTTAGATTAAGCCAAGATTAAGCCAGGATTAGGCTTTAGTTCAATTAGGACATTTAAGTAGCTTTTATAAACATTTCTTAGAAAAAAACATTACTGGTGTGCATCTTGAGAGAAAACAATGGCTGACATATTTTAAGATATGTTAGTGCAAGTTGCTTTCAGTTAAAACAGCTCAAACATGCATTTTAGTCTGGGACTAGGCTTAAACCTTGTCTGTGAAACTGGGGAGTAAATATTTGAGACTTAGTTCTTCTAAGCACTCAGCACTCTTAAAAATAAAGGTTCTTTTTTGGCATCTTTGGTTCCATGTAGAACCAGAATCTTTCCTATACATAAAAGGTTCTTTATTGGTTCTTTATATTATACACTAAAAAAAAAAATGTCTCTTTTAAGAACTGGTTGGGGAACCCAAAATGGTGGTTCTGTGGCATCGCTGTGAAACCCCCCTTTTGGAACCTTTATACTATAAATATACTATAGATACTAAATTAAATGCATGCACATTTCTGCTTCCTTCTATGATTTTTCTATTGCATTGAAAGATCTGAACTCTCTCTTACCTCTATAATAGCAGTCGCTCAGTCTCTGAGTTCCCAGGGCCAAACTAGGGTACATTTCCACACCCAGCATGTTTCTAGTAGACGTCCTTTTGTCCTTGCTTCACTTTTGAGTTTATCAGTATCAAATCAACACCTCGCTCATTGAGCTTTCATAATGGAGAAATAGTTTCAAAGTCTTCTGCTGTCTTCTTTCCAGCCTGTGATGACTGTTCCTTTCTGTGTCTTCACTTCTAATGCCTCTGCGTTTGTCTCCTTGTGTATTATATAGGTGAGTGCACCTTCACACGTTTACCAAATGGTGAGGTCTTCACACTTCGTCCCTCTTCTTCTGTTTCTTCAGGGTCCATCTTTTGGGCCCAGCACTCCTGGTCTTAACACACTGGCTAAATAAACACTCGTCTGTTTCTCATACACACACACACACACATTGCTTAGCACATCAAACCTAAAACATCAATGAAGTATTTCTGCCTCATTATTGACTGTTACTTTCAAATGGCTAAAACTGTAAGAAAAAACCAAAGCTAGTAGCTTTTAGACACTGGGTTGTGTCTGAGTTGACAGGTATCTGTGATTCTTATTGTTCTGCATCACATTACTGACCCACAGAAAAGTCCTGAGATTACAGTAGTAATCTCATATGTTTCCTTGCGTGTGGCAAATGTATCCAAAACTACAACATAAACAATTTGTCCTGAGGGTATATATTAAAACAGCACTTTTTCCAAAATTATGATTAAAAATATGAGCTATAACAGAGACAGTACAGTATGATTAAAAACAACAGTGACATAGTTGAGATTTCTATTCATTCATGATACATTACAGTAAATTTATTTTCAAAGAACTCAGATTAGTTATGGATTAGCTATCATGCTATCATTCAAGTTCATTCATAATATGCTAACTAATGTTAATTTATAAAACTTGTTAAAATGTTAAAAATGTATATGTAGAAATTAACAGTAACATTAACATAATACCTTCTGTAAAACGATTGTTTATTTTTATTTCATGGTAGCTATTACATTAATGTTAGCAAATTGAATTATACTGTTAATAAATACAATATAATATAATATTTTCCAAAAGTGTGTGTATACACATTTGGAAAATTATGTTATGTTATGTTATGTTATGTTATGTTATGTTATGTTATGTTATGTTATGTTATGTTATGTTATGTTGTTGTTATGTTAAGTTTTATTTAATGTTATATGTTATGTTATATTGCGTTGTTATGTTATGTTATGTTTTATTTAATGTTATATGTTATGTTATATTGCGTTGTTATGTTATGTTATGTTATGTTATGTTATGTTACATTGTTATGTTATGTTATGTTATGTTATGTTATGTTATGTTATATGTTATGTTATGTTTTATGTTTGGTTAGGTTATATGTTATGTTACGTTACGTTGTTATGTTATGTTTAATGTTATATGTTATGTTATGTTATGTTATGTTATGTTATGTTATGTTATGTTATGTTACGTTGTTATGTTATGTTGTTATGTTATGTTATGTTATGTTATGTTATGTTATGTTATGTTATGTTATGTTATGTTATGTTATATGTTATGTTATGTTATGTTTTATGTTTGGTTAGGTTATATGTTATGTTACGTTACGTTGTTATGTTATGTTATGTTATGTTTAATGTTATATGTTATGTTATGTTATGTTATGTTATGTTACGTTGTTATGTTATGTTATGTTATGTTATGTTTTATGTTAGGTTAGGTTATGTTATATGTTACGTTACGTTGTTATGTTATGTTATGTTGTTATGTTATGTTTTATGTTTGGTTAGGTTATGTTATATGTTACGTTACGTTACGTTATGTTATGTTGTTATGTTATGTTTTATGTTTGGTTAGGTTATGTTATATGTTACGTTACGTTGTTATGTTATGTTATGTTGTTATGTTATGTTTTATGTTTGGTTAGGTTATATGTTATGTTACGTTACGTTGTTATGTTATGTTATGTTTAATGTTATATGTTATGTTATGTTATGTTATGTTATGTTATGTTATGTTATGTTACGTTGTTATGTTATGTTGTTATGTTATGTTTTATGTTTGGTTAGGTTATATGTTATGTTATGTTTTATGTTAGGTTAGGTTAGGTTATATGTTATGTTACGTTGTTATGTTATGTTTTATTTTATGTTATTTGTTATGTTATATTGCGTTGTTATGTTATGTTTTATGTTATGTTATGTTTTATGTTAGGTTAGGTTAGGTTAGGTTATATGTTATGTTATGTTACGTTGTTATGTTCTGTTTTATTTTATGTTATTTGTTATGTTATATTGCGTTGTTATGTTTTATGTTATGTTATGTTTTATGATAGGTTAGGTTAGGTTAGGTTATATGTTATGTTACGTTGTTATGTTATGTTTTATTTTATTTTATGTTATTTGTTATGTTATATTGCGTTGTTATGTTATGTTTTATGTTATGTTATGTTTTATGTTAGGTTAGGTTAGGTTATATGTTATGTTATGTTACGTTGTTATGTTCTGTTTTATTTTATGTTATTTGTTATGTTATATTGCGTTGTTATGTTATGTTTTATGTTAGGTTATGTTTTATGTTAGGTTAGGTTAGGTTATATGTTATGTTACGTTGTTATGTTATGTTATGTTTTATTTTATTTTATGTTATTTGTTATGTTATATTGCATTTTTATGTTATGTTTTATGTTATGTTATGTTATGTTTTATGTTAGGTTAGGTTATATGTTATGTTACGTTGTTGTTATGTTATGTTATGTTATGTTATGTTATGTATGTTATGTTATGTTATGTTCCAGCATTCCCATGACCCTATAGGACAAGTGGTTTGGAAAATATATATTACATGATATATATTATACTATACTATATTAATTTATTATTGTTTTGATTTACGTGTGAGTGACATGCTCACAAAATAATTTTGTCTTTCTTGGAAAACTAAGACCTCATGGATCTACCAGCTAACTGAGCTGATGTAAGGTCGATTTCCCACAACAAAAGAGGAAGGTCAAAACGAAAATGAATGCCAAAACTTGTATGATGCAATGGCACAACCATATATGGACTGTCTGTACTACTACCGCTATCCATATATGGATTTAACATTGACCGAATGAGGAATACTGGATTTATAGTTAGGTAATACGAAAAGGATTTGATAACTTGTTTAACGTTGGCCTTTGCCCTCAGCTCAGTCCTTCATTCTCAGTTGGTGGTGAGGGGTGGGCTGCAGGTGGAGGCGTACGACAGACAGTTTGGTCTTACTGCTGCAGTTTGGTCTCTAAAGTAAACACAAAGGTTCAGACGCTGCAAACAAATGTCTTTTAAAAAGCAGCAACTGCTTTGGATGATGACACTCTTTTTATTAAACTGCCTACACTCTTAAAAGATATAGTTCTTTAAAGGTTCTTTACACATAATAATAGTTCTATTTAGAACCATATCATCCTGAAGAAATGTTTTGGGTTCTTAATTCCTGCTCTTTTGTTTTTAAATCTGTAACTGTCAAATCCTTTTAAAGCACCTCATTATTGATTTTCTGGAGCTCCTAATATCAACACACTCTCAACAGGTTCTTGATATCTGTCTAAATTTTAACTTTCATATTGTAAGTTTAGTTTCAAGCTTTCAAATTCAAATTTTGTACCAATCATTTGTAGAATTTTAACAGAACATGTAAGTGTGAGCAGCTCTGTTTAGTTGAGGATATACTCTTATCCAAGTGAGTAAGTAAGTTTATGATCCATATTGTTAGAGTTCGCAATTATTACTTGGGTTTATGAATAAACATGCTTTGTCACAAAAACATTAAAACTATTCCATGACATTTTCTTTGTAACATTGAATCTATAGTTCTGTGAGGAAGGTTTAACATCCATGGAATCTTTCCATTGTACAAAAGGTTCTGAATTGGGGATTCAAAAATGGTTCTTCTACTGCATCACTGTGGAAAACACTCTTTAAAACCTTTATTTTTAAGAGTGTACTGATATTCACAATGGTTCTGCTACCGGTACAAGCCGAAGAACCCTAATCTGGTACTGTTTAGATCTATTTTTCTAAGAGTGTACCATAAAAAGACACATTCTGATGTCTTAACCTCTACAGACAGCCAGACCCAAACTCTGACAGCTCAGCAGACCGCTTCAGCATTACTTCACCTTAACATTGTTGTTGTAGTTGTTGTTTTTGTTGTTCATTCACAGGCACGTGATAAAGTGAGGGCTGTGAGAGCGAGGGGAAGTGGAGGTGTCTGTCTCAGAGGGGGGTGGATGTCATTACTGCCGACAGCGTGTGTCCGTTTCAGAGTTTACAGGGACTGTAAGGCCTAATGGCAGCTAATGTGTTTATGAGTGCCCAGGTGTGTGTCTTTAAGCAACAGTAGCACATCGGGCTCCATCCATGCTAAACTAGCAGTAACGAGGCCATTTTAGTGTAAGGATAGTGAGTTGTACCATGTTTAAATCCACTAACCATGTTCTTGTTCCTGTTAATTCCTACAATAGATTTCAGGGGGACAATTTGACATTTACATTTATGCGTTTGGCAGACGCTTTTATCCAAAGCGACTTACATTGCATTATCCTATACATTTGTATCCGAGTATGTGCAATCCCTGGGATCGAACCCATGACCTTGGCATTCCTAGTGCCATGCTCTAACCACTGAGCTACAGGAAAGCAATAGATATGCAGCTTCACAATTCATATAAACTGTAAAGAAAAAAAAAGTTAAAGTTAAAAACTCTTAAATGGTAAACTGTTACCGAGTTACTATACCATTACAGTGGAAAAACTATAAATGGTTTAACGTCAGAGTATATGTAATTTCTATGTTTTTAAGAGTGAATGATTATTACTTAAACTACAGTGCTTTAAGTATGTTAAAATCAGAGCTGGGTAGTAACGGATTACATGTAATCTGGATTACGTAATCAGATTAATCAGAAAAATACTCGTAATCAGACTATAGTTACTTTTTTATGGATTACATAATTACATATTATTTACACAATGGCAGTTAGTTGTTCACAATTCATTGATTCTCCTATTTTTTCATTTTTTTAACGTTTATATTTTTTCATAATAAACCTGCTGCTTATATATGTTCATGATTCGGTGAGGGGGAAATATAGATGAAATATAGATGAATATATATGTAACATATGAAATACAGATGAAAATTTTGATGTAGCAGTGATATTGCTGTGAATTTCATGTTTTTCAATATTTGTTTTTGTAATGTTGCTGTTTTCTACATTTACTTAATTTTAAGTAAATGTGTTTTAAAATCATAAGATGTGATTTTGTTTTATTCAGTGTTACTATCAGGTACATTAGTGTTAGTATTTTGAAGCATTAACATTGCACTTTAAAAAGAATCTGTTGAGGCTCTTGTTGGTGAATAGAATATATTTTCTGGAATATAGTTTTTCTTTGTATCTGTCAAAATAGTACAAGATTATCCTACAATATATGTGACATCAAATAAGGGTTAGCACAAAAGTAATCTAAATGTAATCCAAAAGTAGTCAAATTACGTTACCAAACGTGTAATCTAAGAGATTATATTACTGATTACAAATTTTGTCATGTAATTTGTAATCAGTAACTGATTACAATTCATAAGTAATCTACCCAGCTCTGGTTAAAATATAAAATCATTGCCCCTTAGTTTCACTTCACACTCACAAACTTGTTTCTTGGGCTGCATCTGAAAACCTAGCTGACTTGCTACCCTATCAGGCAATGACTTGTAAGGCAGCGTTTGTGCATGAACGCACTTGATGAAACTGATTTCAGACAGACTTCTGAAGCAGTGTAATAGTTTAATGATCTACCGCAAAATAGCGCGAGCTTTGGTGAGAGCTAAACAAATATTTATTTACTACAGTAGTAATTTCTCACTAGAAATGACATAAAAAGTGGAAAATGTTGCTCAAAAACTCAACTTTCGGATGCCATCTTTAATTTTCTAGCTCAACAGTCACAGAATGGAAAGCACAGGATTGTGGGATATCAAAGGCAGTGAAGAACACATCTATGCTGCCTTCAGAAATCGATCAGATGAAGGTGTCTCAGGAAACAGGAAGTGAAGCTAACTTTGGATTCGGACGTGATGCCTTCCTACCTTGAAATGTGTCCTCCGAAGGCAGCATTTTCCCGTTTTCGGACGTGTTCATTAGTTAAAACACAAACTCAGTGTTCAAGAAAATGTTTGAAATGATGTGACTTTGATAAATATAAAAAGTTTTAGACAGGCCAGAGGTATTTTTATCACCTTGTGAGAAAAAGATCTAAAAGAAAGTGTTTTGTGAAACAAAAGTTCTTGTTTTGGACTGTTTGACTTACTGTACACAGAAGGAGTGAAGTATGTACTAGGAAATAAATATTAAATGGATTTACAGTCAATTGCTATTGAAAAAATACACTTTAAATTTTTTTTTACTGTAATTTACAGAAATACAGTAAAAACCTGTCACTCTGTTTCTTTATACAGTGGTTGAACATCACATAGTTTTACTCTAATATAATGTACAATTTATGACTTTTTGCAAGAAAAACTATGAACTACCATACACTGAAAAACAGTAAAAGCACATTTCCAGAATCCCTGCATGACACATCACGATTACATTTTATTTAAATAGTTTCTTCTTTTTTTTTTTTTTTTTACCAGTTGCTGGGTTTTTACTGTAAATTTAACAGAATATCGAACTGGTCAGTATATGACCTGGTAACTTCTTTAATGCCAACATGTTGAAAAAGGTTGAACAAGATATTGTAGCTTTTGTGATTTCATGTAAACAGTCCGGTGTAGTATGAGAAAGTACACTTTAGTTTGCTTATTCACTCAGTACAGCGATGTTCTGAGACTCAATCATCTTCTGTTCAGGTTTGATTCTACATGATGGCCAACTACTGGAACATTTCATAAGCTCAACATACAAATTCACAAAAAATAATTTGTACAGTTCAACATATCACCCATCACCCAAAGTTAGTCAATATGTTCAGTTCATATTCAGGTCAAAATGTGTTGTTAAATATTTGCCAAAAGTGTATGAAACTTATCTTTAACTCTGCTTGCATTCCACCTTTCAAACAACACAAAGGTGGATTTTAGATATCCAAGCAATTATGTTGAATTCATCAAATTCTTAAAAGAGCTTGTACACCCCTTGTAAAAAGAAGTGTGCTTAATTTGAATGATGGTGCAATTGTAGTGTACTTGCACGACTGTTTCTTTTAAACCTTTAAACAACTTTGCACTTTAATGCCATATTAAAACTTTAAAGTATCATTACATTTAATAATCGTTTGTCATGCTTTAAAGAAGTGCTAAAATTGTCCCGTTAAAAAACAGTAAGTAACTGGCAGCACGGTTGCCAGCAAGTTACAGTTAAATTAACAGTGTCTTGCTGTTGTTGAAATTTACAGTTTGTTACTGTTTTTGTAAATATAGCATAAAGCTGTTATTTTCTACAGTAAATTACTGTCAAAAGCATTAACAGTTAATGTTTATTTGCACTTTTTAACTGTAAGCTACAAATATGTTATTATATTGAGAAATTGACTGCTAAGAAAAAAAGGTGAAATTATTTTTCTAGATATTTCTTTGATTTTTATGAAGTACCCCTTAGAAGTCTTGCTTTAAAACCATGTTTTAATACAATGTACAAATATATCCTTTGAAACATTAAACATTTAACACAATGCGGTGTAACTTCAAAATGTGCTTTATTGAAACTTTGAAAAACTTGAAAAAAAGCCACTTTAATCACAAAATATTCTCAAAATTAGTGGCTGATGCAATTGGAATGACAACTTAAGCTTCAGAATAAAATGTTTAACTGAATAAACAAAACATTTATATAACATTAGAAAAAACTAAATGAGTGACTCAGAGAACTACTGAGTGAATAAGAATTACTGAATGAAGAAAGAATTCAATGAATAATGAACTCAAAATTTAGGTATTCAAGAATGAACACCTGAAAAAATTGTGTGACTAACGCACTAAAAGCATGTTTTTGTTGTTTTTCGAAGAGTATGTGTAAGGTGTGTGTGTGGTATGTTAGTGAATGAGTGGGTTCACTTATATGAAGCTTCTTAAGTAGACTGGCAACCCGAGTGTTGCTGATTTGGTGCCTTTTTCAGGATTTATTCCAATGAAGCGCCTGAAAAACAAATGTGTACATTCAGAATTAGTGTGGGTAAAAGTTTACATAACGAGAATGTGAATTTCAACGTGGATGCAGCCTCAGCTTGTTACTCCACATTGAAATTGTAGAAAGTTGAAAACACAGCAGCAAGTCCAGACAGAAAACTTGGCTGGATGCCCTCACAGATTATTTGCCCCTCAAAACTAATCATCTATTTATGAAAGCAGCTTCCTGGTTTTTCACCTAAAACATTCCAAAGAAAAAACAATGCCAGGTAGTCATATATTCATTTTCTACTGCCAGATTGCAAATAAATGCAAGGGAAACTGAAATCATTTTACCTACTCACAGAGCCCTGTTCTTTTAACATAACAAATGCATTTTAAAATGCTGATTGTGGACTGGTCTGGACAGACACTGAAGTCAACACGTGTATATACTATGTATTGTGAAATTGTTGCAGCAATATTTATGATCAATTTAACTCAATATTTTTGCTCAACATAGTTGAAGGGTTAAAAAATGAAAATGTAGTAATTAATTAGTCACCCTAACTTTCAAAGAATTTTCATTTTCAAAACACAAATGAAGCTATTTTTATTATTCATTCATCATTTCTGTTCATCCATTAAAAGTCCAGTCAAATCCAGGGCAAATGGAAACTGAAACGTGACGAGAACAAACCTCATTGGTTCTCAAAGTAACATTACAATACAAACCATCAACACAAAAAAATTGAACAGGAATTATTCTTACTGAGTATTGTAACGCGCAACTTATTCTATCAAGCTAACTTGGATCGAAGCAATCCAAAATACGGTCAACACTAAAGAAACAATAAAATACTGTTAAGTACTGTTTTCTTTCCTTCGTGGAATAAATACGGTAAAATGCCGTTAAAATTTGTCTACGTCATTTCACCAACTGTAAAAAAACAGTAATGTGCTGCTTTTTAATATAACAGGATTATACTGTTAAAATTTTGCCGTAAATTAAAAGCAATTTTTAACAGTGTACAGTACTTGATTATATATACAGTGGTATGCGAAAGTTTGGGAACCCCTTGCAGAAACTGTGAAAATGTGAATAATTTTAACAAAATAAGAGAGATCATACAAAATGCATGTTATTTTTTATTTAGTACTGTCCTGAGTAAGATATTTTACATAAAAGATGTTTACATATAATCCACAAGACAAAAAAGTAGCTGAATTTATTAAAATAACCCTTTTCAAAAGTTTGGGAACCCTTGATTCTTAATACTGTGTGTCGTTACCTGATGATCCACGACTGTTTTTTTGTTTTGTGATGGTTGTTCATGAGTCTCTTGTTTGTTCTGAGCAGTTAAACTGAACTCTGTTCTTCAGAAAAATCCTTCAGGTCCTGCAGATTTATCAGTTTTCAAGCATTTTTTGCGTATTTGAACCCTTTACAGCAGTGACTGAATGATTTTGAGATTCATCTTTTCACACTGAGGACAACTGAGGGACTCAAACACAGCTATTAAATGAAATGAAATGAAAAAAAAATATTTCAACAAAATAAGAAAAATTTGGACTTCTTCATCCTGTTCAAAAGTTTTCACCCCCCGACTCTTAATGCACCGTGTTTCCTTCTGAAGCATCAGTGAATGTTTGAACCTTTTTTAATAGTTGTGTTTGAGTCCCTCAATTGTCCTCAGTGTGAAAAGATGAATCTCAAAATCATACAGTCACTGCTGGAAAGGGTTCAAATATGCAAAAATTGCTTGAAAACTGAACAATTTGCAGGACCTGAAGAACATAGCTCAGTTTAACTGCTCAGAACAAACAAGGGACTCATGAACAACCATCACAAAACACAAAAACAGTCATAGATCATCAGGTAACCACACACAGTGTTGAGAATCAAGGGTTCCCAAACTTTTGAACGGAGATATTTTAATAAATTCAGCTAATTTTTTGTCTTATGGATTATATGTAAACATCTTTTATGTAAAATATCTTACTCAGGACAGTACTAAATAAAAAATAACATGCATTTTGTATGATCTCTCTTATTTTGTTAAAATTATTCACATTTTCACAGATTCTGCAAGGGGTTCACAAACTTTCGCATACCACTGTGTATATATATATATATATATATATATATATATACAATCACACACACATATACATACNTTAAACATTTGTAATTAAGTTGTAATTTAGTACATTTAAGATAACTTTAAATGTAATATCAAATACACACTACAGTTAATCAAGAACTTAACGTGCTGTAGCATTATAGTCGACACATCGAAATAAGCGCAACTTAAAATATGAAATATGGTTAATGTAATATTAATGTTAAATGTAATATTGAGTAACACACTACAGTTAAAATTATAACATTTTATAGTTAATTAAGTAAAAATATGACTTTTTAAAATCTAGTTATTCAATATAATGTTTAATTACATTTAAAATTAATATTTTTGAAATTTGAAGTTAATACTTTTTAATGTACTAATTTGCAACTTCATCATTACAAATGTGTAATTATAAATATATTTAAATGCTTGACATACAAGTTTCAAAAGAAATTACAGTATAAATTAAAGTATATTTTAGTTAAATGCTCGTCAGTACATTCAGCAGTTCACTTGAACCATATTTCAAAGACAATACATGTAATTATGAAATTACAAATAAAGATGTACTTAAGTTCTACTTAAAAAAAAAACTTTTATGTTCAACTATTGCATTTAAGATGATTTTAAACTGTAATACATTTTCATTTAATTGCAAATAACTTGCAATTAGGTTTCCACTGAAGTATTCTTTTAAGAGTATTTCATAAGTACTCTTAAAAATATATGCAAAAGTTATTTTTCACAAGGGACACACCATATATGAACATTATGACATGGGGGATTTTCCAGCCATCATGACATAAACAAAATGGGATGAGGTTTTGCATGTCTTCACATGTTTTTTCATGAATTTCTTAGAAAATTCTTGTCATGTGTTACTGCAACAGCCCTGGTTTTAGTAAGCAGAAGTGTGGACTTTGTCAAGTCAGAAGGCACCTTTGAGACAATCTGAAACTGTGACCACAAACCATGACAGTTCAAATAAGGGATAAAATATCAGCCTTTTTACTGGGATCACAAAAACAAATGATTATTTTTTTTAAGGTTTCCAGTATTATAGTTTCACAATCTCAACGGAAGTGTAATAAGATATGAGATTTGATATCTTAGTTCTCAGTCAAACCCCATTTCTTTCATTTTTGCCGTTATGATATCAGCACTGAACTTGACCGTGCACCCAATTCTCATGCATGATCACATGTTCAGTTAGACAGAATGCATGCCATAAAACCTGCATAGCAGGAAAGAGCAAATCAGTACTGAACAGCTTCAAACAGGTGCAAGACTTCAAGGAGCTGCTGATACTGTAAATAGAGCACAGATATTTGCTTTCTAGAAACTCTAACTTAATTATATCCGGTTCTGAGTCAAAGTGCAGTTAGTGAGGGATTAACCAGTTCGAGTTTTCAGAATGGACGCACTGACCGCGATTCTTCTCCTCTGCTTGGCTGTTGCAGTTTATATTGTTTGTTCTTTGTACCTGCTACACAATCCATGTATCCTTCATAAGAAGAAACAGCTGGGATTCTACTGCAGACACATTTCACACAGAGGAGGCAAGTGGGTTTTTTTCTTCTGAATTTAAGTTTTATTGCTTTGATCTAAATAACTTGTTGAAATAAAATTATGGGTATACAATTGTTATGTTCCAGACCATAATTCAATTCAATTCACCAAAAATCACTCTTAAAAAATTGTGTAAAAATGTTGCAACTAGCAGTCATGACAGTATTAGTAGACTGCCTGTTTAATATCTACCAACACTTTATTTTGATGCTCATCAACAGACATTTTACTGACTATAAGAAACTTTGGAAGTGCATGTCATCTTATTCTGTTAATGAGAGTTGATACGTTGTTGCAAAGTTACTTATAGTTAATAGAATGTATAAATTGGACTCAAAACGAAATGTACACTCTAAAAAATTACGGTAACACTTTACAATAAGGTTCATTAGTTAATATATTATCTAACATGAACTAACCATGAGCAATACATTTGTTACTGTATTTACTGATCTTCGTTAACATTAGTTAATGAAAATACAGTTGTTCATTGTTTGTTCATTGTTGGTTCACAGTGCATTAACTGTTAACAAGATGTAAATAATGTATTACTACATGTTGAAATTAACATTAATAAATGCTGTATAAGTGCTGTTCATTATTACTTCATTTTAACTAATGTTGTTAACTAACGTTAACTAATGAACCTTATTGTAAAGTGTTACCAAAATAACTGTAAAAAATATGAAACAGTTACACAGTAGAATACCGTTTTCCACTGAAACAGTAATATACCATAAAAACAATGCAATCTGGGTAATATTTGTCGTTTTAAGAAAAGAGGCCTATAGGCTACTTTCTCCAAAAGGACAAATAATATAACCCAGAATGTATTGTAATATAAAGAAGTAATATACCGTAAAAACAATGCATTCTGGTTAATATATGTCATTTTCAAGAAAGTATTCTATAGGTTACTTTCTCGAAAACAACAAATAATATTACCCTGAATGCATTGTTTTTATGGTATATTACTGTTAGGAAAATAGTATTTTACTGTTTCGTTTTTTTTTTAGTTAGAGTGTAACCCTGTTTTTTTTACATTTGTTTTTCCACAACATTTTGAATATTATATATGTAAATTAAAAAGTATTTAAAATAATTTTTATGTTAAATTAAGATTTTTTTAAAAACTTTTTGTTGTATTTTTGTGTTTTCCTGAAGCTCAAGCAGTATAGCACGGCGTAAGTAAGGCCAAGATCATTGGTTTGAATTTCAGGAAACTTCACATGCATGAACTGATAAAACTATATGCCTTCAACGCAGCATACATTTCTTCAAATAAAAGCATTCGCCAAATTCATAAATGTAAATACCCTCAGAGAGTAGTTGAGAAACTGACAAAATACTTTTTTTGGGGGTACATCTGCCTTTAACTATTAAATTTGCATGTCGTACACACATTCCACAACATCTTAGGTGAAAACTATATTTCCAACAACTCAAAAAGACCTGGGACGTAAAATCATTCTTTCTTTTTTTTGTCTACAGGGTCTGGAGAGAAGATAGAAAACACAATGGAAGCATTTACACAGTGAGTTTCTCTTCTGCTATATCTATTTTTCTTCCATTCCTCTCTCCTTTTCTCCACTTTAACCATCTGTTTGTCTCATCATGTGATAGCGCTGTCGCTGTGGGCACTGAGATGTTGGAGATGGACGTTCACCTCACACTGGATGGCTGTGTTGTGGTTTCACATGATAATAACCTTTTGAGAGAAACAGGATATGATAAAACAATATCGTCTCTTAGATTTCAGGTAGTCATTTTAACCATTAATCTTTCTCTTTTCATCTGTTATCATTTGTGACGGCTATTTTGTATGTTTCAGGATTTGCCTCTCTATGAAGAGCAACTCGAGGTCACATTTTATGTTGGTAAGTCCATTGTTATGATTCTGCACTGTCCACTTGTATAATATTAAGTGCTTTAGAGTAATTTGTAATATATGAAATGTGCAATACATTTCCCTGTGTTAGGACACTACAGTACAGGGAAGGACAGGAAGTTTGTGTTGCTGGAAGATGCCTTCAAGAAATTTCCCAACATGCCAATGATGCTTGAGATCAAAGAAAACAATGACTTGCTCATTAAAAAGGTGAGATAATTTTTGCAATATTCAATGTCTTCTAACTGGTTCAACTGTCATTTATTCACACTGCTAAAAAAAAAGCGTGTTTCTAGATCACCATCGACCAGAAACAAATTTCTTTTATGTTTAATGATTCATTCAAATGGTCTCTCAAACTCACAAGTTGAAATACACAGCACAAGAAGTGTAGTCAGAGACGATGGAGTAGGTACTTATTTTGAATAAGTAATTAATTCACGACTGCTAAAAATCAACATTCTATAATATGAGTGTATGAATGTAATCCGGAGTCATGAGAAATTGGGACTCCTTTAGGACCCAGGTGGTAATGCCTGATCAAAAGTTATCGCAATGTCTTGACTAATTATAACCTATTACACGATCATATGAGGTTTATTACATTGAGTGCACAAACAACATGCATAAAATATAAAATGAATGCCTACGTATTGCATAATAAAACATCATCATTATACGAACCATGTCATTTAAAATACATTAATGGTCATTGTAACGCATCTAAACGATATAAATCATAACATGATTTTCGCAGGGATTGTAATCATGCACTAAAAATACTACCCAGATCTTTTATTGGCTCTGGAACTCACAAATAGCTGTTTGAATCATTCTGACAAATCCTTCACTGAATGAACTCAATGAATCTCTCAAAGCACTGGCCTGCAAGTTGATATTTATTTAGTACTTCTCCTACTTGTCTAAATCAAAATGGACCAATTGAAAATAATAATAACTTGGTATCCCTTTTTTGTTACTGTAGGTCTCTGGTCTTGTGAAGCAATATCGCAGAGAAAGTATTACAGTTTGGGCTTCTGAAGAGCCTGAAGTTATGGCTAAATGTCAGAAGCAGGTACAGTAGTGTGTCCCTACGGGGGTCAGTAATCATAGATGTCTTAATACAAAAAATTTTTAAGCACTGTAAAAGATCTTTGGCATATCTTATCTTTTTCTATGTGTGTGTAGAACCCATCCATACCCTATATGTTCACTATGAGGCGTGGAATACTGCTTTTATTGCTCTTCTATACTGGGCTCCTTCCCTTTTTCCCTTTGGGTGAAAGTCTGCTGCTGTTCTACCTGCCCAGGATTATCAACAGGTCAGTCTCTAACCTAGTTTTAAAAGTGGAAAGGATTGGAATTTTTCATAACTGTCCCAAGTTTTTTTGAGTTATTGGTGGGTTTGAAGTGAAATCTTTAGGTATGTTTTTATGGTAACACTTTACAATAAGGTTCCATTTTGGGCAGTCGTGGCCTAATGGATAGAGAGTCGGACTTGTAACCCAAAGGTCATGGGTTCGAATCTCAGGTCCGGCAGGGGATTGTCGGTGAGGGGAGTGAATGTCCAGCGCTCTCCTCACCCTCAATACCACGACTGAGGTGAGACCCTTGAGCAAGGCACCGTACCCCCAACTGCTCCCCGGGCGCCGCAGCAATGGCTGCCCACTGCTCCGGGTGTGTGTTCACGGTGTGTGTGTTCACTGCTGTGTGTGTGCACTTGGATGGGTTAAATGCAGAGCACAAATTCCGAGTATGGGTCACCATACTTGGCCACATGTCACTTCACTTTTATTTGTAAAATGAGTGAACTACATTAATTAACATTAACTAATGCTTCTAAAGCATTTATTTATTTTTGTTAATGTCCATTTTAACATTTACCAATGCATTAATAATATCAAAAGTTGTACCTGTTAATATTATTTAACTCATTCCCCGTCAAAAAAAATTCTAAATATTTTGTTTTATGAATATCTGAACATGCAAAATGTCAAAAGAAACAACAGCAGTGTCTGCTTTAAAAAAAAAAAATTCTTGCTTCATGCACTTGAATGTGGGTAAGTTTCATTTAAAAAAAAACAAAAGCAACATTTTGAACAAAAAGGTGAGAAAATCGGATTCAGAACAATGATCTAAACGTAGACCATAGAGTAGATCATGTCCACAAACCCTCGAAGCTTCACGGTCCTAGATGCTCCTGGGTTGACACTTTATTAATGTTAGGCAGTTTTGATTTATATGCTGTTTGATTGCGTTTTTTACATGTGCATAAGCAATTCTTTCATCGCTTGTTTCTGGTTCTCATTCGCCTGTTTTGATCGGGAAATTGTGTACTCTTTCAGAAGATGCATAATAGCACATCTATTTTTCAGAATTTTTCAGAAATTTCAGTCAATGGCGGGGAAGTATGGAAGCTTGTTTCCATCACGGAATAAAAAATTTTTAAAAGTAGATTTTTTTATCTCACAATTTATTTATTTTTTCACAATTGCGAGTTTACATCTCATAATTCTGACTTCTTTTCTCAGAACTGTGCACTCTAAAAAATGCTGGGTTGTTTTAAAATCGAACTCAAACTTTTAACCTAAATTTGGGTTAAATTTTTAAAAAAGCATTGTAAATAAAAAAGAAGCGTTTAAATTTAAAAAGAAGCGTTGTCTCATAAATGACGGAAAATTCCATCAAAGGCAGGGAAAGAGTTAACAGATCTGAGCTAACATGAAGTAACAATGAAAATACTTCTGAAACATGTATTAATCTTAGAGAGATATGTATTAATTATAAATATAATTCATTCAATACACAAATGTACGGATATTAGGCCTACTCTTGGTACCACTTTACAATAAGGTTCCATTTGTGAACTACATTAGTTTACAAATAACTAACAATGAAAAATATTCTAAAACATTTATAAATCTTAGTTAATGTTAATTTCAACATACCATACATTATTAAAATCAAAAGTGTGTTAATATTTAATGGACCTGAGCTAACATGGAGTAACAATGAAGATATGTTTTTAGTATGAATACTTATTTTAAATATAAATAAATACTGTAACAAATATATTTACCATTGTTAGTAAATGTTAGTTAAGACCTTATTGTAAAGTGTTACTGTTTTGCCAGACATTGTATTTGACTAATACTAATGCAGTAGTTGTGTTTCTCAGGACTTATATTCCAGAGGAATCCTATCTGAAGAACAGATTTGTTGTGTGTCTTCTTCAAAAGTAAGTGACATTCATCTAACAAAGAGCTGTCGAATAGTTTTTCACTCAGACTTGTGATGTGTGATTGTGTTTATCGATGCTTTGCCTAGGCTCTTCATGCGAAAATCTTTGTTTGAACACTTGGCCAAGAGGGGCTTGCAGGTGAATATGTGACTTTTCTCAGTTTGGTAAAGCTAAAAATGGGTCCAAGGCAAAGCAAAATCATTTACTTCATCTCATTTTTGGCATCTCAGGTGCAGCTGTTTGTGTGCAATGAAGAGAGAGATATGGAAGCTGCATTTGCAGTCAGAGCTACGGGCGTTATGAGCGACTACCCGACACTCCTGTCAAACTACCTCAAAAAACACCCTCAACCTCCACCTCCTGCTATTTATTAGCTTAAAGGGCGTGATAAACATTGCCTTTGAATAAGAATTCTATTAATCTTTTTCCTACACATAAAGCTTTGCGGGAATTATGGGAGTAAAGCACTTTTTGTCATTTCAACAGATAAGAAATTGTATTTACGTTTGTATAAACATTGCTCATAGGGATTAGCAGCGAAAAATTATTTTAAAGGGGCCATGTAAAAACAAACTTTGAAAAGTTTTGAGAAAGAGTGAGATTTTTAGTTCATTCCAGTGAATTAAAATTGCATTTTACAGGCAAAACCTATAATGCAATGCAATATAGTGATGATTGAGAGATTTACACATCAACAGTCCTAAAAAGCCTGATGTATCATATTTGATACTCTAATGATTTTTCTAAAAGAATGATTTGTGGACAATCAATTAAACCCAAGTTACTTCAGTCCAGAAAGTTTACTTGAAATATTACTAACAATATAAAAGTTGATACAATATGATACAGCAGGGTTACAACACAGCAGACTCGTTCAGTATATGACGGTTTATTTTGCTTGTTTATAGGACAATGTTACATTTGCATTTACAACTTTATGCTCAGACAATGAATATTCTTTGTGATATCCATATATACAGTCCAGTATGACTAAATGGCTGTGTGATCGGTTGAGATCAAATCACCTGTAGCGGATCTCGGTCTCTTTGAGAGATCACTATGTTAACCGTGTCGCTCAGTTGTGCAGCCAGTCTGTCTCTGAATACAGTCAGGAAGCCTCTTTCGCTGTTGCTATGGTCACTGAGAATCACACTCGTACCTTTAGAAACCGCATCTAGAACCTCATGATGGGACATCTCACCTGAAAATGAGAAAAATAAGCTTGGGTTAACTGCATTTTTTGTACTTATATTATTTGTATTCTATGATTTCAATAAACTGATGAACATCAGATTTTTGTTTTTGTGCCATTTGTGACATACCAGTGATGTAGAGGTCTGCTTTTACTCCCTGTATGACAGACGCTCCAGACCCTGCACATACTGCAACCGTCTTCACCATAGAGTCTAGAACATCATATAAATGCAGATCTGTCATGACAACTCTCGGAGTGTTTGGCATGGTAATGGATATATGACAATGTTGATATGTTTGGTTTTGGAGGAATAGATCTGCTTCGCTGCTGCTGCAGAGCAAGTACGGGACTTGCTACTGCCAATACATGACACGCTGCTGTACAATATAGCGTACATGATTTACCTGTAGCAGATCTACACAGGTGGAGCTGGGGAAGAAGGAGGGTTTCTGAAAGCATGCTGCAACTGCTAGTGCTAACAGAAAATGCTGACCTGTATTTGAAGGTTGAGCAGCGAGCTCATTGGCTGCTGATACAACAGGAACCAATCAGCTGTGCCCTATTGAGAATGATGTGATTGCAAGGAGGTTGATTTAAAGGATTAGTTCACTTCAGAATTAAAATTCCCTGATAATTTACTCACTCCCATGTCATCCACGATATTTGTGTCTTTCTTTCTTCAGTCGAAAAGAAAAAAAGTTTTTTGAGGAAAATGTTCCAGGATTTTTCTCCATATAGTGGACTTCACTGGGGTTCAACGGGTTGAAGGTCCAAATTGCAGTTTCAGTGCAGCTTCAAAGAGTTCTACATGATCCCAAACGAGAAATAAGGGAGAAACATTATCTAGAGAAACAATTTTCAAAAAAAAAAGAAAAACTATATTTTTTTAAACAAAAATGCTCATCTTGCACTAGCTCTGCGATGCGCCACACATTATGTAATCACGTTGGAAAGGTCATGTGTGACGTAGGCGGAAGTACTGATCCAGCGTCTACAAAGTGAATGTGCAAAGACAACAATGTTGGATGATTTTGAAGTTGGAGGAGAAAGAGAGAGTTTTTCGCCCTACCGAGGTGCTTCCGCCTACGCCACGCGTGACCTTTCCAACGTGATTAGGTAACGCATCGCAATCACAGAGCTGTGCAAGATGAGCATTTGTAGTTAAAATGTGTATTTTATATACATATATATATATATATAATCGTTTCTCTAGATTAGACTCTTATTCCTCGTCTGGGATCATGTAGAGCTCTTTGAAGCTGCACTGAAACTGACATTTGAACCTTCAAACCGTTGATCCCCAGTAAAGTCCACTATATGGAGAAAAATCCTGGAATGTTTTCCTCAAAAACCTTAATTTCTTTTCGACTGAAGAAAGAAAGACATGAACATCTTGGATGACATGGGGGTGAGTAAATTATCAGGAAACTTTAATTCTAAAAACTAATCCTTTAAGGACCTATCAGCCTGCACCATCTAAAGTTTCATGACAGAACTTTGTATTTAGTGATGTTTTTTCCAGCTGACGACAGGTGATAATAATCACACACGCGTTACGTCATTGTTCAGAATGACTGTGTGTGACACTTATCCACCTTATTTTTCAATGCGGAAGTAAGCCGTTTTCTGTGAATGTGTGAGACTTGCAATTCATTAGCCATTATGGGTAAATAACTAGAGAAATAAAGTGCAGTAACCGGTAAAACTATTTGCACTACAAACCAGTTTGGTGATGCGAAGAGGCTTGCTCAACCAAATTTTACTTAGTCGGTTAGTTAAAGAAAAAAAACAGTCTGTGATGGACAAATTGTTAACATGGCTGGTCCATTTGGTAATTATGTCAGGCAGGAACTGAAGCAACTCACTTTAATATTAACGCAGATAAATGTGCGCTATTACTAGGTGTGTATCTAAGTACATGACATGTTTAACTTAACTATAGGTGCATCTATACTGCAGAGATGTCGAATCAGTGGGGTCAACTTCATCTTTGCAGCTGACACTCACTTAGAAAACGCTATTGATTAAATTATTAAAATGTTCAGACATTCTTCTTTCTGTTTTTTCAGACACATTCTTTTACCGGTGTTTGCCGGATATTATAAATTAATATCATAAATGCGACTAGTCGACTAATGGCTTAAATCCTAGTTGGCTAGAAAAATCTTTGGTGGGGGCAGACCTAATAATTATGATAAAAATTTAAAATAATATAAGAAACAGAAATACCAGTTTGCAATTTCAAGCAGCATAATGCACACTGGAAGTGGAGCTGGAAGCGGCTGACACTGGAAGCCTTGCATTTAAGGTAAAAATGGCCCATTCTTATGTTAAAAATAAGGTGGATATCTCTCATACCCCACCTAATGTTTGTTGGTCCCCCAGGGCCAGTCTCAAATGGGGCAAACCCAAGTGAGTCTTCATTTTCTGCACTGCTGTAGAAACAGACACTGGCTCATCCAGAACACTAAGTCGTCCTTGACCACAACCCAACAAAGGAGGCTAGAGAACAGAAAAAGAGAAAACAATCAATAAATTGCGAGACAGTTAAAATAAGCACCTGTAATTATATATCAGGATGTAAATTATCAAATTAAATTAAAAGTGTTTATAACACATGGTCTTAGAAATGACTTTTTTACTATTTCCTTGCAAAGAAAAGGTATGTCAATATGTCAAATACTGAGACGTTTCAGAGATGTTTTCATTCAATACTGTATGTATTGCTTAATACAGCATTTGTTTGTACAAAAATAAAGTTCAACATAAGCCTATACTATTTAAATACCAATAAGTGTATAAAATAGAATATAAATAATATATTTTTATCAGTGTTATGTTGATAAACATTACACAATATAGCATTATGATTACATGGGAAAGTGGAGGGTTTAGATTTTTCACACAAAAATAAAAATTCTGTCATTAATTAACCCTCATGTCGTTCCACACCCCCGTAAGACCTTCGTTCATCTTCAGAACACAAATTAAGATACTTGATCAATTCCGATGGCTCAGTGAGGCCTGCATCACTAGCAAGAACACTCCCTTTTTCAATGCCCAGAAAGCTACTAAAAACATTTAAAACAGTTCATGTGACTACAAAGGTCCAACCTTAATATTATAAAGCAACGAGAATACTTTTTGTGTGCAAAAAATAACAAAATAGCGACTTTATTCAACAATATCTAGTAATGGGTCATTTCAAAACACTGCTTCATGAAGCTTGGAAGTTTTACGAATCTTTTGTTTCGAATTTGTGTTTCGGATCGCGTATCAAACTGCCGAACTATTGAAGTTTCAAAACACTTATGATGTAACAAAGCCTCGTTTACTGAACTCATGTGATTTTGGCGCTCTGAACCACTGATTCGAAACAAAACATTCGTGAAGCTTCGAAGCTTCATGAAGCAGTGTTTTGAAATCGCCCATCATTAGATATTGTGGAATAGTCGCTATTTTTTATTTTTGGCGCACAAAAGTATTCTCATTGCTTTATAATATTAAGGTTGGACCACTGTAGTCACATGAACTGTTTTAAATGTTTTTAGTAGCTTTCTGGGCATTGAAAAAGTGAGTGTTATTGCGGTCAATGGAGGCCTCAGTGAGCCATCGGAATTTATCAAAAATATCTTAATTTGTGTTCTGAAGATGAATGAAGGTCTTACGGGTGTGAAACGACATGAGGGTGAGTAATTAATGACAGAATTTTCATTTTTGTGTGAACTAACCCTTTCAGTGTCACATGATCCTTCAGAAATCATTCTAATGTGCTGATTTGCTGCTCAAGAAACATTTTTTTATTATTATCAGTGTTGAATTTTTAGAGTTGTGCTTATTCAAATTTTTGTGGAAACCATGATACATTTTTTCAGTTTTCTTTGATGAATATTAAGTTCAAAAGAACAGGATTTATTTGCAAAATATATATTTTTTACATCATAAATGTAAATGTATTTACTGTCTCTTTTAATCAATTTAATGCATCTTTTCTGAATAAAAGTATAAAAAACAATTTTTAAAAAAAATCTTACTTACGAATCAAAGATGACCAGTATGACAGACACCAAAAAAAAAAAAAAGACAAATTGTAGAGCTAAAATTGTTCTTGTTTACTCACCTGCTGGACTTGTGTGATGTTCAGGGATTTGCTCGCATGTGGATTTGAAACCAGAATCTGCACAGCAGCAGTTAGTGCTGAACTATCACAGGATAGGTTCACCTGCTGCCCTCCACTTTCATTTCTGAAGATGAATATGGAGCAGTGTTTGAATGGATGCCATCACTTATTATGGGCAAAACTTCTTGCAAACATACACTTACCTTATTGTAGAGCACTGAAAAGTTTTACTGCCTTCTATGTGTCTTAGTTGCCCCAAAAGGCTGTTTAGTTCTTCTTCATTCATGGACGAGAACTCAAGCCTGTGTTTCTGTGGGCCGCAAGAGTGAGCTTGACTCAATACTGACACTTGTCCGCTGCCTGTGAATAGAGGCACAAGTAAGAATTTCTGACTCTTTGACCCACACTGCAGGAAAAAAAAAAGTTATTTCTTACCCATTCCTCCAACTAACCAATCATTAACGCCTCCTTCAACACTGTCCCATGAAGTGTGAGGAGAGAAAATAGCAATGCCGCCCTCTATTGCTCTGACAGCCAACCGCTGCTTCCAGTCCTTCTGAAGCAGGCGTTTGAAAGGTCGAAAGAGTGGCGGGTGGTATGAGACAATGAGCTCACAATTCATCGCCACAGCTTCGTCCATGACGGCTGCTGTCAGGTCATTGGTTAGCAGGATAGTTTTGATTGGACGTGGATTGGTGGGCTCCACCAACAGGCCAACGTTATCCCACGATTCAGCCAATGACAGTGGAGCGAGCTGTTCAAGAACCTCGAGCACTTTGTGTAAATCCATGTGTCCAGCAGGATGAGTGGAACCAGAAAGGTAACGAATATCTCTATCACACCTGAGTACAGGAAAACAAGACCTTGAGGGAAGGGGGTGTTGAAAAGACAAATGTGGGACAAGAAGAGAAGTGAAAAATGAATGCGAGGATGAAAAATGGAAATAACAAAACTGTGAAGCAGAAAGCTGTGGACTACAGAGAAATTTGCTGGTTTTGAAGGAGATGCAACAGCTCAAACGGAGAAGTTTTCCAGAAAATTCCCTACATCTGGTGAACATGAGGGAGGGGAAAGCTGTAAAAGAAAAAATATCACATTTAGAAACTTATTTCTAATACCAAACATACAATACACAGGGATGCAAACAGATAAGGGGGAAAAAGGTGAGAACATTGTGCGGGGCGGGGCACAGATTTTTTTTTTTTAAGTTATTTGCTTTACATGCTCATTTATTTTTTATTACTTTATATGTCCAAAATTTTAATTTTTCATGAAAAAATTTTTACATAGTGTTGCAACATTTTACCAAAATCAACATTTGGTTAAAATCTCACGTTATAAAAGACAAAGAGCTATGCAGGATATTTAAGACAATATTGGCTGATTAGACGGCAATAGTTTGCCACATCTCAGACTCAGACCTCAAATACATAAAATATTACACATTATAGACAGTAATTTTAAACACCTTCTCATTGGATCTACGCAAATCCCATTGGTGACCAATTTTGATCTCAAAAAGGTGAGTTCTCACTGAAAGGTGAGGAGTTGAATGCAAGTACAGGACTTTTTAGGAGCATTCATACTGAAGGTCTCAAAGCTAAAAAGACTCTTAAAATCCCTAACTATGATTTCATGGGGTCTTTAAGACAAAATCAATATTTACTCAGACGTTGCATATATAAATAAAATGCATGTGATATATATGTTTGGAAATTGCTCCTCGAATGTGATTTATAAAATAAAAGGTAATTAATGTCTCCACATGCTGTTATAGTCTGCACTGCCATCATCAGGTAACAACTTGCTAAAGGGAAGCTGCACGCGGAAAATGATTGTCAGATTAACTGCGCTGCAATAAACTGTTTAAAACACAAGACAGAAGGACCTTCAGCGCTCTGCAGAGTGAGATTAAGCTAGGAAAACTAAACAACGTGTTATGTTACGTGGAAAACTCACTGGAAATGTTACTTCACGAGCGAATGAAAGCGGCAGCTGTCAGTCGATAGAACTTGAGAACGTAATATTGCGTAACACGTCATATCCGTTCATCCGCACTTTTAATTCTTGTTCTTGTAGTTTTTTAACGGCAAGAGCATCTCATCCACCTTATTTTAACGTAAGAAAATGCAATGTTAAAAAAAAGAACAAAAAACGTAAGAAATAATATTATAGAAGGTTGCAATTATAGAAAATTGTAGATTGACCATAAATGTTACAATATTAATGTGATTTCAGATTTTTTCCCATTTTTAAAATATATTATATTTTATATTTTATTTTAAAAAGTAGCATAGAAAATTCAATTAATTAAACAATGGTAAAAAATATGCTATGCTTTTGCAAATTAAATTAAATACTTCCTTATTTTATATATATCTGTATTCTTTTCTCAAATATATAAGTGCTACATAATTACTGGAAATTCATGTGTCTTTTGGGGGTTTGTGACTTTAAAAAAGCATTATGTTATGAAAAAGCTGATTGAAGTCAGAGGTCATGATCCCGATCAACCAATAATGCTGCTGTTGACCTGCTGTGCAGAAGGCGCAGAATAAGAATAAGAGAGAGAGAGAGAGATTTATGTGGATAATACATCCTGTCGTGCATGTTTCAGGGATAAAACTGCAATGATGGGCCAGAAGCCATAATCATTACATAATTTGCCATCCTGTATCCCTCTTAAACAGCTCTTTTTTCATATGAAAGATCCATCATCTCTCCTTCAGCTGGTTCAGTCTCTGATTATACTTCATGTTCTGTCAGCTTTTCTTACTTGAGGTATTCCTTTACATATTCTAGTAGGTGTTCTCTAGAACCACAAAATGTTTTTCTTAAATGATTCTTTGTTCTAAATGGGTGAGTCTTTAGTCTAATTTTGTGCTTTGCAAGTTTACAAAGTGCGTTGAATTCCAGATGAAACACCGAAACCAGTGTGTGTTATATAAGGTTTTAATCAAGCACTTTTGGGGCATGAATCTCGGCCTTGGCACTGGACAGTGTGTGAGCGGTTGTGCTGGACAGATGTGCTCTGTAATATTGTGTGCGAGGGAACGGGGTGTTAGTTTACTTCGGGTAATTTGTGGCCTAAGCCCTGGAGTCCCAGCTGTCAAGCAAAAACAACCGCTATTGTCATGCAACTGCAGCAGAGGATTCTGGATGTGTGTGTGTGTGTGTGTGTGTGTGTGTGTGTGTTTGGTCAGATTGAGATATTCTGGGCCATAACCGCCTAAAGATTCTATTTCAAATAAATGCTGTTCTTTAGAACTTTCAATTCATCAGAGAATCCTGAAAAAAATTGCATCAAGGTTTCCACAAACATTTTAAGCTGCACAACTGAAAAATTGAATAATCGCTGCTGAAATTTCAGCTTTGTATCACAGGAACAAATTACATTATAAAATGTATATTTAAAAAAAAAAAGGAAAAACAAAAAAAAGAAAAAGATTATGAATGCTTGTTTCCGCCATGGAATAAAACAATTAAAAAAGTTAATTGCATCTTTATATCTCGCAATTCTGACTTTATATCTCGCAATTCTGACTTTATATCTCGCAATTCTGAATTTATAACTCGCAATTCTGACTTTATTTCTCACAATTCTGACTTTATAACTCGCAATTGTGTTTATATCTCGCAATTGTGACTTTTTATAATGCATTTCTGACTTTATAACTCACAGTTGTTTATAACTCGCAATTCTGAATTTATATCTCGCAATTCTGACTTTATATCTCACAATTCTGACTTTATATCTCGCAATTCTGACTTTATAACTCGCAATTCTGACTTTATAACTCGCAATTCTGACTTTATAACTCGCAATTCTGACTTTATAACTCACAATTCTGACTTTATATCACACAATTCTGACTTTATAACTCACAATTCTGACTTTATATCACACAATTCTGACATTATAACTCTCAATTCTGACTTTATATCACACAATTCTGACTTTATAACTCACAATTCTGACTTTATATCTCACAATTCTGACTTTATATCTCACAATTCTGACTTTATATCACACAGTTCTGACTTTGTAACTCGCAATTGTGTTTATATCTCGCAATTGTGAATTTTTATAATGCATTTCTGACTTTATAACTCACAGTTGTTTATATCTCGCAATTCTGACTTTACATCTTGCAATTTTGACTTTATAACTCACAATTGTGTTTATATCTCACAATTGCGTCTTTTTATAATGCAATTCTGACTATATAACTCGCAATTCTAACTTCATACCTCGCAATTGTGAGTTTATATAACACAATTCTGAGAAAGAAAGTCAAAAATATTACTTTTATTTCTATTTTTCATCAAATAAATGCAGCCTTTGTGCGCAGAAGAGACTTTCAAAGACATTTAAAATCATAATATTTCAAAGTTTTAGTGTAGGTCTCCTTGCCTTTCACAAAACAGACATTAACAACAGCAGGAAAGTGACTTTGCAAACACAACAATGGAGATGACCACATATCCTGAGATAATGTCCTTTTTTATTTTTGGTCTATGTATTTTAAGCACACTATATTTGATAGCTCAGATTTTTGGCTTACTTTTCAGGATTTTCTTCACCCTTAAATCTGCAATCTCAAGCTGTAAAGCTGCAGTTTGTGTGCTTACACAACAGTATCAAAGTTTTATCATATCTGTGTGTCGCATGCACAAAGAATCACAGCACAACCGGTTCTTTTACATCTCGTAACCTTAACCGTCTTAAATGACTTGACAGCTCTCTTCGTTCCATTGATCCCTTTCTTTATTTCTTTCATTTTCCCTTGTTATTTACTCTCTCTCTTTCTCTCTCTCTCCTCAAAGAGCCCCAGAACAGGCTGATCCAGGATGTTTTGGGATTTCATAGCATTTGCTAATCACGTGGTGTCTCTTCTTGTCTGATTCTCATGAGCTCTGTGTCAGGGTTTGTTTTGTGTTCTAGTTTTGGTCTTACCTGCCTGCCCGTCTGCCTGTTTGCTTTGAGTTAGTTACCTTGCTTACTGATTTAGTTACACACCTGTTCTGTGTTTTGTTAATCATACCTCTGTGTATTTATAGCCTTAGTTTTGATTCAGTCTTTGTCCGTTCTCGTCAGTGTATTATTGGTTGCTCTGTTCCAGTGTTTTTATTTCTGAGTTATTTTTTGAGTTGATAAAACCATTGCTGAGATTAAATACAGCTTTATTTCACGTGTTTGCGAAGTGTGACATAAGAGTGACACAAGTGTGGCAATTTATTTAAACTTCCATGGAGGTCTCTGTTGAAGTTGTTAGTATTTCCTGTCACCTTGTCTTTCTTCGATGTATTATGCTGATATAGGAATTGATTAGTGACTCAGTCAGGCAGATTAATCAAAATTATATTTAGAAATTTTTGGTATTTTGAGATTATCCCGGCAGATGTATGTGCCCACTTTTGGCAGATTAACAGTAGTGTTAGTTCTCCTTGATTAGTTCCAAAATATCAGCTTTATCAGTGGATAATAAGCAATTATTATAGTAGAGTTTTTATTTATTATTATTATTATTAATAATAATAATAAAATGTCTAAATGAGTGTTAATTTAAAATGAGCTATTTTTATAAATAACAATCATTTTCATTTCTTTTATCTTATTTACCATGATTCTTATTAAAATTACTGTTCTAGATTTGTTATATAGAATTTGTACCATTTGATTGCAGATAACATCTTATAGAGTACTGGACCTCTATTTTATTATTATTATTATTATAATTTTTTTATTATTATTTTATTTTATTATTTTTCCACACGTCTTTTTATCTTAAAAAAATAAAAAAATAAATCAGTACCTGCCATAAGTGTTACAAGTATTATTTGACTCCAAATCTTGTAGATTCATTTATCACTATTTCATTTTATTATTTCATTTACTGTACTGTAGCACTATTTTATTATATTTTACATTTTCTAGACCAGACTATTTATTTTTAAAAAGATAACTAGGGTTACACTTTATTTTAAGGTGTCCTTGCATAATTTATAGTTATTACCATATAACTACATGTAACGTAACAAGGACACTGTAAAATACTGTTACCTTAAATAGTTAAGATAACTAAACTGATAACAAATAAATCAGTATCTGCCATAACTGTCTATACCAGTGCATCCCTCTAAGCAATATTGATGTGGCTCATTTATGTCGTTTCAAACAAGTGTCTCGTTTTTTTCTCCTTCTGTACAGTTTTTGCAGTATGTCCACATCAATTTGCTCATAAACAGTCCAAAATCTTTCAGTGCCTCTCATTCCATCATCCTTCTATTATCCCCACTAATCTTCCAAAGAAAGTTTCTCTTAAAAGTGATTTCTCATCTTCACCATCTGCTCTCAGCAGCAGATTACATGGGTTGTTTCAGTTTTTTTTTCTTTTCTTTTTTTCTGAGAAACGACAGATTAATAGAGATATTTATTTACTGGAAGCCTACAGGATGTAGCATCATTCATAAAAATGATGTCGTCGAGGGTGACGACAGCGGACCGCGCTGAAGAGCAGAGTTCAGTTCAGGGGTCAGTTAATCTGAAGGACTCAGGCATAAAGATTAGGAGATTGAACACAGATCAGATTTACACTGATGCATTTAGACATCGGCTGCATCCAAAATCGCATTGAGTAGGTACTTATTTTGAATAAGTAATTACTTTGCGACCGCTACAAATGTACAGGTATGTTCTGTATAATGAATGTAATCTGGTCGTACTACATTCGCCATGCTGTCATTATCATGTGGCCTTCCAGCGTCAGTTTCGTTGCTTCACTGCCATTCATAAATCCTCTCCCATGGCCTCATGGGATAGTAAAGTGTATGCACACAGCCGGAAGTTTTGGATGCAGCCATTGTCTTTTTGGATTTTTGTGTGCCTTAAGAAAACTCACATTCACATACACAAAGAGAGAAACATCACTCCATGTCATTTATTTCTTAATTTTGTATTTTATTGAGGAAATATCTTCTAAAAATAATGTAAAGATGATATTAGAGACATACTGTGCATCCAGTTTTAAGATCAATAACTTAGTATTGCATTGAAAGCTTGAGATTTTTGCATAGTTTATGGGGGAAAAAACCTTTCTGTACATTGCTGTTATATTTACGTCCCTGCATATGCTGTCTTGTGTGAAATTACTTTGCTTTATGTTTTTTATGTATCTGCAGCATCCAGAATAAGATGATGTTCTCAGCAGCTTGACAGCATCTTCACAAACTCTGCAGAAACAAGCAGAAAATCATTTCACACGCATATATGTGTAGGAAGTGTGAGGAGTCTATATGCTTTATTTGTCTTGAAAATTTGTGTCATTTCTCACCTTCAAAATCTACTGTACCATCACCATTATTGTCCGCCTCTTGGACGACAGCGTCAATCTCTCTGTGGTTCATGTGTTCTCCCAGTAATTTACTCATAGCACATCTCAGTTCCTCAGTAGTGATCGAGCCATCGCCGTCCATATCGAACTGTAGACGAGACAAAACAACAGAATTTATGTGAAAATGCAGTGGTCCTTAATGATATTTGCATTTACGCTGGCCGTGACCTCTGAAGAACAGACATGCACCCTATACTTGGGTTGCAACCCACCAACTGAGAACCACTGATCTGCTTTTCATCCAGAGCAAACTGACTTCATTAACTACAAGGACTTCATCCTCCTTCCAAGGTGAGAGATAACATTGTGGTAACAGGTCAAATGGAGTTTGCTGAAGCCAGGTGAGAGTTTTAGCACCTTCTGTTTGGGTGAATCCACAACATGCCAAATAACCTTAATTGTTCGTCATTGTGCATCAACAGACACATGTTTCTGTTTAGTTTGTCTTCTCACCTCTTTGAAAGCATCTCGCAGTTCCTTCACACCAATCATGCCTGCTGTTTCTGCCAAAAGCTTTGGGGCCATTAACTCCACAAAGTCTTCAAAGTCTACCCTCCCTCCCACTGAGACAAAAAGAAAGTGAAAACAGATTACAAATAGATAAACATGTTTCCCTTTTTTTATGCATGTGTATTACTGTTTTGCTAATATTGCATGCAAAACAATCAAGCCAGTGAAGTAATTTGAATTTAAGCCTGATAGAAAAAGACACTCTTTACTAACTAACTTAATTTATGCTACTTACAATTCATGTTGATGTTCTGGCCCAACTCGATCAGCTCCATCTCGGTTGGCATATAGCCCATCGTCCTCATCAGGTTTCCCAGGTCCTTACAGCTAATTAGGCCATCTTTATCTTTATCAAATTCATTAAATGCCTCTCTCAGCTCTGAGAACAAAGAAAGAGTCATCAAGGTATGGACACCCTAAAAATAAAGGCTCTTTATTGACTGTGATGGTTCCATAAAGAACCTTTGACATCACTGAACCTTTCAATTCCACAAAATGTTCTTTATAGTGGAAAAAGGTTCTTTAGATAATTAAAATGTTCTTCACACTATGGTGCGGTCACACTACACTTTTCGTTCCATTGACTTCCATTCATATCACTGTAAAACCGAACAGTGAAATTAATTAAATGAAATGAGTTTCACTCAAATAATAATGAAAGTTCATTGTACTTAATAGAAAAAAGTTGTGTGAACTCACAATTTGATTGTAGTAAGCTGAACTTAATATGATTGAGTTGAGTTGCAGCAGATTTCTAATTCCCAGTATGCTTTACGTCAGACTGTAAATGCTGAAATCAAGTGTTATTTTGTGTGTTTTTGCACAAGATTAACATAAGGAGACATAAGTTAGTGTTTAATGTTGTGTTATGTGGAGATTTACTGGGGGTTCTGTTATGTTAGTTTTGTAGGGGTATACCCTTGTGGTGAAGAGAGGATGTGTTTAGGTTGAGGATGGGCTGCAAAACTTTTAAGACCACATATACTGTATGTTGTTTGATTAGATACATGCAAGTATATAATGACAGTCTCTTTGATAAGTATAACAGCATGTGTTATTTGCTATCTAACATTTAACCAAGATCTGATGTTTATGTAAATGATGAGTGGGGTGAGGCTGAGGTCTGTGGGAGTGAAGGGATGCTGGTGACGTGATTGTTAATGAGAGACACCTGTGCACCACACTGGCTTTTGGCCCCACCCCACTTGCCACAATAATTTTAAGTTCTACTAACTTAAAAAAATGAGTTAGTTTACTTAAATGTTTTGAGTATTCTGAACTTGTTGAGTTTTACAGTGTTCCTGTTCTGTCTGTCATCATTGCTTTGTATACCAATGTTAGTTTTCTGGTTGGTCTTATGTAACTTTATTACTTTGTGTTTAATGAACTTAAACCATTTAAGGCAATTGGTTTCCTCCACCCATTTAAGTAGTTATAACTAAGTTAGATTTGTTACCTGAATTCAAACTGAACGAATAAACTTCAAATCTTGGTAACAGTTTAGTATAGGGAACACATATAAACTATTAACGATGACTTTTCCCTTAATAAACTCCTAATTTACCGCTTATTAATAGTTAATTAGTTAGTTGTTAAGTTTCAGTATTGGGTAGGATTAAGAATGTAGAATAAGGTCATGCAGAATAAGGCATTAATCGGCACGTTATTACGGAGCCCCGCACATGGCACGCACAATTTACTTAAAATTAGGGAGTCGTGGGAACAAATAGTTAATTCGTAGCCACGACCATTGCAGTGTCTGTAGAAATTTTGTGTGCTCAAAGTCTGACTGCGGCATAAGGAAAACATGGTTCTTTTAGAACTGTTTTCTCAAAGGATCTTTAGGGAGCCAAAAAGAGTTCTATGGAATCACTGTGAAAACTTCCTTTTGGAACCTATATTTTAGTGTATAAAAACACATTTCATATTTAAGTATAATAAAAGCCATTAAAAGCTAATTGGAATGAAGCTAAAGTAAATATGTAAGTAAATAAATTAATCAATACAAAAAATAAATAATCAATATCTATTATCATACATTTCTTCTTACTGAAATAGTCCCAAAGCATTTGAATTTGTTCGTAAAATAATGTGTGTCTAAATAAAATAAAATTAAGCTTTGACAGAATGCCCACACACAACAAATGACAGGTGTGTTTACCTTCAATTTCATCATCTGCCAATTCTCTGTCCTGCAAAACAAAAATGACAGGTTAAGCCTCTCAAACATGTTTCATGTCGTCTGGACGTCCTGATCTCTATTTCGATTTTTTTCAGATTCATCTAAAAGGCTTATTTTACCCAATTTTGATAATGTAAAAAGTGCTTTTAAAAGCAGTCACAGTGCATTCTAATATATCTCATTAAGAAGATAACACTCAATGGCACGTTCCTCTCATTTTTATATGAATTAGAGGGTTTATCGGCTGAATGTGACTAAGGGTTTAGTGTGATGACAGATTAATACCCCACTTGATTTAGTGGGGCTGAATATGATTATGTGTCTGCTAAAGCAGGCCAAACATAGATAATAATGTAATACAACACAAATCCACTAATGACAATTTTATGATTGCGCAGCATTTCCGTTTTTCTTTTTTTCATATTTAGACATTTGATTCATAATAAAACTGCTTAATAAAAAACTAAGAAACATAATGAAACTAATCAAAAATATTACATTTGTTAACACATTAGTTAGAAAAGTACTTCTAAAGCAATTATCAATCTTAGTTATTGTTAAATTCAACATTTACTAATACATTATTAAAATCAAAAGTTGTATCTGTTAATATTATTTATTGGACCTGAGTGAATCTGAACTAACTAACAATGAACAGTTGCATTAGTATTAACTAACGTTAACAAAGATCAATAAATACTGTAACAAATGTATTGCTCATTGTTAGTTCATGTTATAATGCATTAGTTGGACTTCATTGTAAAGTGTTACCAGGTCAAATAAAAGTAATAAAAAAATAACGTACTAAACATATAATTTTTCATAAAGTAATACAACACAAAACAATTTTCTAATTGTATTGTACAGGATACATTTTTTTTTCCTCATATTTAGACATTTGTTTCATAATAAAAAAGGCAACACATTTACAACAAGGTTCCAATAGTTAACGTAAATTAATGCATTAACTTACAACACAATACATTTGTTACACGATTTATGAATCTTTGTTAATGATAGTTAGTAAAAATAGTTGTTAGTTCATGTTAGGTCAGGTCCATTAAATAATACTAACAGATATAACTTTTGATTTTAATAATATTAGTAAACATTGAAATAAACATTATTAAGATTAATAAACGCTTAGGAAGTAGTTTTCATTGTTAGTTCATGTTACTCTATACTTTAATTAACAAATGTTAACAAATGGAATTTTTTTTGTTAAGTGTTACCCATAAAACTAATAAAAAACTATAAAAACTAAAAAACAAAACAAAACAATAAAAACTAAAAATTATATGATCAGTAAGTCATGGCAACTTAAGTTTTTACATCACTTTAACTCATCAAAATAATTTACGCTTTTTATTAGTTATATGTGATTCAACTACATTTTTTTTAAGTCAGGTTAATATAATTTATGTTGCAATAACTTGTACAACCAAGTTGATTAAAATTGATGGTGGTAACTGAACTTAAACAGGTGGAATTTTTTTTACAGTGTAATAAAAAATGTATAAAATAATTTTACATAAACACAGTTTGTCTAGACTGTGTTCCTAAAATGGGATGATGTTGAAATAATAAATACTATAAGACAAATTTGACTTATTTTCGAATGACTGTAAATATACAGCATACTTACAATTTTTGCTCCCCGTAAGAAGATGCATGCAGTCATATCTGTATTAGGATGAGCTGTCAGTGATCAGCCTGTGTCCTAAGCTGCTGATAAACAACCAAGGCATAAGTATGTATAGCATATGTGCATATCAGGTTATTCATAACTTCATTATACATTAAATGCATTAAAGTAAATTAAAAGGTAAAAGTAAAAAGTATATTGTTTTGAAAACTGAACGACAATATTAATATAAATGTAAAATATGCTTACCCTGTACTGTACTCAGTCTGGAGTGAAACTCATCAAATCTTTATCTTTATCTGTCGGTCCTTTCTTTTTTCCAATCTTGTCACAGTGTTCGCTGACTCTGCCGGTTGACCGTCCTCCTCTGACCGCCTGTGCCCTCTGATTGACTGGCTCGGCTCATGAGGGCTTTTTGTATGGTGCGTGAAAGTGACCGGGGGAGGGGTCATACTCACATCAGTTTGAAGGATGATATGATCAACAATCAGACTCAGACAGGAAATAAAGTGAATTAACTGCTCTACTTACCTTGATTTTTCTATAAAAATAAAAATCCTGTTCAATTAATTTAATAAAGTACACTGTAAAAAATGTCATTTTTACAGAAAAAAACACTGGCAGCTGTAGTTGCAAGAATAATTCAGTAAAAATACAGTGAAAATGTAAACATATTTACAGAACAACATACAAATTGTATAGTNNATATATATTTACTAAATATATATACTAATATTTAGAAGGTGCACACAGTGACAAAACACTATCATGGCAACACTGGAATAATGCAATAAACATTAATTTAACAACATAAGATGCAACATAAAACTCTATAATACACAACTGGTAACAAAAAAAAACACAAAGAAACATTAATAAAATTAAAAACCATCAAATGTGAAGTGTCACACAGGGAATTCTGGAAATTTCACGGCTTTTCACAGTAAATTAAAAGATATTTGTTGTTTTTAACCAAGAAAATAACATAAGTGGTAAAATAAGTTTACATGACTAATTAAAGTTCAATCATAAACTATGAAATTATGAATATACAGTTGACCAGGTGTCACGATGTGTAGTAAATCCAAAAGACGAGATGCGTGACACAGAATGAGCAAATAAAGATACACTCTAAAAAATGCTGGGTTAAAAACAACCCAAGTTGGGGCGATTGGGTTGTTTTAACCCAGCGGCTGGGTTAAATGTTTGCCCAACCTGCTGGGTAGTTTTATTTAACCCAAATATTGTTTTAAAATTACTGTATTTCTTGCTTAAAATGAACCCAAAATATGTTGGAAATTAACATTTATTAATATGTTTAATAAACAAACATTTATTAATACTTTTTTTGAATAATATTTAAACAATAAACATTTATTAAATTGCTTATTAATAAATGCTCATCTTTTTGATTATTATTGTTGCCTCTAGTAATTATGAGTCTGATTTTTAATTTCCAACCTATTTTGGGTTCATTTTAAGCCAGACATATAGTAATTTGTAAACAATTGTTGGGTTAAATAAAACTACCCAGCAGGTTGGGCAAACATTTAACCCAACTGCTGGGTCAAAACAACCCAATCGCTGGGTTTGTCCATTTTCAACCCAACTTGGGTTGTTTTTAACCCAGCATTTTTTAGAGTGTACTTTCAATAAACGCCAAGAACATGAAACAAACTACACATAAACATTTACAATGCAGAACAACAGAGGGCTTAAACTGAGCAACTGAGGAAAACAGAGGGCTTAAATACACTAGGAATGATAATCAAAGAAACAAAAAAGAGGTGTGCACTAATCAGAAAGCATGGAAACAAACTACGAACTAGAACGCAGGCATAAGCGTGACCTAGACCATGAACTAGAAACTTTTACATGACAAAGACGTACTAAAAATGGAAAAGTCTATCCTTCGCATTTTTTTTGCGTACACACGACAATGTTGTCAAAATGATCCCTTTGCACACGGATCCGTGAAAACAACTAAAAATGCTGTATTATGCTGTTAAAGTAGTTAGTTAAAGTAAGTTGAAAATGGTGTCTTGTAAGCGGCCCCTAAACAGAGCATGACAAAGAAATTAAAGGTGGGGTAAGTAGATTTTCAAAAACGCTGTTGGACATTGTTGATATCTGAAATCAACCTAAACAAACCCACACCTCTCTTCATTGCTCTGCTTCCAAAACTCACTCTCCAATCCTATTCCTAACCACCCTGCTCCGAGTCGGTCTCGAACCCCGGCACAATTGCTGCTGGCAGGCGAGGTGAGTGAACAATGACGCTAAACACCGCATTCTCTGGCAGTCGTCAGTGCACAGTGGTTTACCTGCACAACTCTCACTATCTGGCCACTGTTACACACGCATTGCGAGAGTGGGTGTCTGTGTATCACAGCTGACGTGCAACAAAATGCTTCACAAAAAAAAAGCGCAGATGATGAATGAACGTTTGACAATTTCCTCTCAAACACCGAATTTACTGTTTATGTACAATGCGCTGTGTTTCTGTGACTGTCTAAAAGCATGTGAATATGATGCAAGCTATTGGTTAGCCGCTGCTAAGCATCTAGTCATAAAATTCTAACACCACGTCGTTTTAAACTGCAAGTTTGGCACCGCAATGCGGGGTTAACACTGCAAAAGCGGTGCAGGGTTTTTAACCCCGGATAAAAAGCGGTTCTAACCCCACTTCTAAATTTCAAGTGTGAAACGTTCCTTTACCCGGGGTTAAAAGCGGTGTTTAGAACGACAGTAACCCGGGGTTAAGTGCAGTGTGAAAAGCCCTAAAGTGACATTGCTAACTACTGGCCTGGCAACATAATACAGCGATTTTTAGTTGTTTATGCGCATTCATGTAAACAGAAATCATTTTCACAATGTTGTCATCTGTACAGGAAAAACTTTTCTGTTTTAGTACATCATTGTAATGTAAACAATAAATAAGTAACACATTAATATGACAGTAAAATAATTAAGTAAACATTAACTACACAAAACAAAAATCCTATGAAACTAAATTATTTCCATAAAATAGAATCAGATTTAATGTATCACAATGAGACATACAGTTTTTCACCTTAAATTACAAGATGACCTAAATTTTGTGATGATAAAATACTTTTAACAATATTTTATAGAAAAATTACATCTCTTTAAATTTAATATAATCTTTCACTGTATATGGTAACCAATGAACAGGTTGTTTATATTTTATGAACATTACATTTTACATTAATCTAATCCTAAAAATAATCGACCTTTTCATTATTATTATTTTAACATTTTTGTAGCTTACTTTTTTTGCATAATCAGTGTTTTTCAAACATCACACAGAAATGAGGTTATGGCAAATATGTAGTATTCAAATATAATATCCATAATTTTATAATTGTCGAATCTGAGAAAGGTTTAATTTCTTACACGTATGCTGGTATATTTCATTTGCATCTTCCACATTAACATTACAAGCATAATAAGATAAGATCTGACCAATTAATGATCCTCTTCTGATTGCACATTCATATTATTTCCACAAACTGCAAACACAGACAAATAGGGATTAAATGAAACACCCCTGCTGTTTCTACAAGAGCGTTAATTCATGACATCATGGTATATGGTAAATCCTTTTCCACGAACTGTTCACAGGAATTTCTCAGAAAATGTCACTTTTCAGAACCGTCCTAGAGCTTTATGGTGTGCACATCACACTGCATAACATTACAGTTATCAGAATGATTTAATACACAATCTGATGCTCATGTGCTAATATAAATCTATAGATCATATAAAACAAGACTAGAGATGCTAGAGCACATGTGAATGTCATTAACCGTCTTTATTGCACTCATTTGTCCTGACCGTCATTGTTGTTCCACAAACATATTACGTTTATCTCAGTACCTTGTCGCTGTTACATAAATGTATGGTTTCATCCTACAAATCGTATCCAAATTTCCCAAATCTGTTTGCATAAGGGATTAAGTCTGAAGCTTCGGCCTTGGGCAACTTAATACAGATTTTATTTTTATTTATTTATTTATTGAATTTTGTTTTTGGAGGAGGGAAGTGATGCCAGAAAAGGTTACATAAGAGATAACAACAAGGAGAAACTGAGGAGCGAGAGGCTGATATTCACGGTGACCTGGGATGAAGTTCAAAGAGAAGGTGAGGAGATGAGAATATCTAAAAGCGAGGATAAGAAGGATGAAAGGCATCACATTTCATAAATGGATAAACAGATCAGAGACAGATGGGCCGATTCATGTTAAGGTCCTGCTTTAATGGCATCCAAAAGCACTTTATATTTTTTTAAAGGCATTTTATAGCTATAATATAGTGTATAATAAATATAATAAAATATATGTGTAATCTTTTTTCTCATGATGTTTTCATATTTCATGGACAAGTGTTAAATCTTGTTTTCTCGTCATGTCTTGCAGATCAGTTTCTTTATCTAACTTCTTCCAATAAGAAAGATGTTTAAAACATTTTCATGTCAGCACCTTCTGCTCTGACAGCCGTCTCTAAACTTTCATATTCATCATTTAACTTTCAGTGGCTCATATTTAAATGTGTTTATAATTTTTTAGGCATGTTGCCTTTTCACTATATTTATTGGCAAATTGGGAACAAAAATATAACTGGTCTACTGTACTCGAACTTGGATGTTTGTTAAAAAAACTACTAAATTATTATCCAAACTAAAGTAAAATATCACATATCCCTTATGAAAATTAACCATGGTTTTGCTACACTAACATGGTTAGTTTAACCATGGCAAGTAAAACTGTAGTAAAACTGTGGTTATACAGGTAATCAATCCACCAAAAAAACATGGTAACTACACTTTTACTATAATAAAACCATGATTAATTAATTTACAGTGGTATATTTTGGTCCAGTGGTACTTTTTTATTACCAGTTAAAGGGATAACAGCAGAGACTGTACTTCCTTCACTAGCTGAGGAAGTTCAACCTGCCACAGGAGCTGCTGACACAGTTTTACTCAGCTGTTATTGAGTCAGTTCTGTGCACTTCTATAACTATTTGGTTTGGGTCAGCCAGCAAATTAGATATAAGAAGACTGCAACGGATTGTTAGGACAGCTGAAAGGATAATTGGTATGCACCTGCCCAACCTTCAGGACTTGTACAACGCCAGAGTGAAGAAACGGGCAGGTAACATCATCACAGACCCCTTTCACCCTGTAAAAAAATTGTGTAAATATATATATATACATTCTATTCACCCTGCTGTATATACAATACAAATCTGTATGTCTTCTGTTCCAGATGTATACCACATTAGTATTATTATCTATTTTATTTTACTTATTTATTATTTTCTTAGTTTACATATTTAAATGTTTCTGTTCTCATGTCATATGTATGTGTGTACCAAGAGCTTCTGTAGAAAACCACAACAAATTCCTTGCGTGTTTGTGCACACCTGGCGAATAAAGCACATTCTGATTCTGATTCTGATAGTTCACCCAAAAATGAAAATTTGATGTTTATCTGCTTACCCCCAGGGCATCCAAGATGTAGGTGATAATGTTGACTGATGTTGTTTCTTCAGTAGAACACAAATGATGATTTTTAACTCCAACCGTTGCCGTCTGTCAGTCGTATTATGCATGGCAATGGGAACTCCATCTATAAGAGTCAAAAAAACATGCACAGACAAATCCAAATTAAACCCTGCGGCTCGTGACGACACATTGATGTCCTAAGACATGAAACGATTGGTTTGTGCAAGAAACCAAACGGTATTTATATCATTTTTTACCTCTAATACACCACTATGTCCAGCTACCTTGAGCATCCAGTGTGTGAGGTCTGGCTCTGATGCCGGAAGTGATCTCTCGCGTGTATATGTCAATGAGTGCATCCGGCGTCAGAGTGCATTCAGACCTCACACACATTTGGACATAGTGGTGTATTAGAGGTAAAAAATGATTTAAATACTGTTTGGTTTCTCGCTCAAACCGATCGTTTCGTGTCTTAGGACATCAATGTGTCGTCACGAGCCGCAGGGTTTAATTTGGATTTGTCTGTGCATGTTTTTTTTACTCTCATAGATGGTGTTCCTATTGCCATGCATTATATGACTGACAGACGTCAACGGTTGGAGTTAAAAATCATCATTTGTGTTCCACTGAAGAAACAAAGTCACCTACATCTTGGATGCCCTGGGGGTAAGCAGATAAACATCAAATTTAAATTTTTGGGTGAACTATCCCTTTAAAGCCTACCGATAACATGTATTTTACAATGAGTGTATAATTCTCACAAAATTGCTAATTTTGTTTATTCATTCTCAGAAATAACTGGTACAAAAGCTTTCACTGATAATAATTACAATACAGCCGAGAAGTAACAAATGAAAGTAATGCTACTGTATTATTGATGTGAAACCTATTGTACTTTACCATTAAAGGTGCTACAGAGGATCTTTTCGTCGACTGAGAAACCAAAGACTGTTACTGAGTTTTTGAAATGAGCGCATGCGTAAGAACAACCCCCCTCCTTCACAGCTCACTTCGAGGGAACGCCTCCCAAAACTCGTGCACGAGTATTGGAACACGAGTGTTTGTTTACCACCGGCATTCGCTGTGTCGTGTTAGTGGATTCATTATGTCGGACTCACCGCAGGTAACTCATAATCTGCAGTTGTTACTCCTGTCTCCTGACAAAAACATTGCATGCGGCGCCTGTGGAGTGTGGAAAGTTACTGGAGCGCGCAGCCGCGCGCCTCTCACAAGGAAAGTCGTGGCAGTGATTGACAAGCCTGATGTTTTTAAGGCCCTACCTCGTGCGCAGATTATGTATATTAATATTATTCCTTTCAGTGCACCTAATAAATAGTCTTTTATCAGTTAGTAAAGACAGTTTCAAGTAATATTGCAAAAATGTATAAAACAAAACATCCTCTGTAGCACCTTTAACTATTTTGAAGCATTACTTTGATGTGACATGGGTTTAAAAAAAAGCATGAATATACACAAAAATAGTATTGTTTTCCTGTAGATATACGCATTTCATCTACGAATTTATGAATACAGAATCCATTTACGTTGACTAATAGACTCAAACCTGTAGAGGGACTTTGCCTTCTCATTTCATTCTTCAACACGCCACTAAAAGCAGGCTGTGTCTGTGTATGGAGTCTGTACTGTAATGAAATGCGTATTTAGAGAACATTAGAAAACCTTTAATTTGCACTTCAGCCGCACTTCCGGTTTCCGGTCGGCTCCCGCCCCGCTCCGCCATCATGAAGTCCTGAACAAAAAGCGAATGAGACAGGAAAAGAAAAACAGGGACGGACCTGTCGATGACAGAAAGAGGCAAATTGAACGCTTGACACCGACGGCATGACAAAAAATGATGAAAATACGCGCGGCAGAGGCGGAATATCGGACTGTGATTTAAAGTGCTCGTCCGTTGTGTTTGACAGTCAGCTGATAGAGTCCGTTAACGGTTAACAGCAGTATTATCCATTTGAATACATATGATCGGATTGATTATCGGCCGCTGATCGCGATCATTACGTTAGAAATCGATGGATCGCTATTCAAATCCATCGCTTTTTGTGAAGTGAGAACGGAGAAGAAGAGGCCAGATTTTCCTCTGCAGGCCGGGAGCTAGCTGACTCTAGCTAGCTACAGTGGATCCCAGAAACCACGGTAGGACAGACTCGTATAAATCATTTAATGCAGGGCTGGGTGACATGCATGGCGTTGAATATCGCTAAACTGATTTCTGTTGTCTAAATGTTATTTGGACCGCTGCAGCTGTTTTTTTTGCAATGCATTCGATGTGTTTTGGGTAATTGCATTCATATGTTTGCACAATATTCGCTGCATCGCTTCATCTTCCTTCTGCTCATTCAAGTGATTGTGCAACATGATATATTATTTAACCTTGTTAGCCCTGAATTATAACTTAGAAATTATTTTTTTAATGATGAATGTTTAAACAAAATATAAATCCAAAAAAAGGTGTGCATATGTTTTGTCATATTTGATACGTGAGAGTTTTTATGGCACATATAGTGAAAATATGAAGCTCATACTGGAGAAGGGGGGGGGAAAAAATGACTCAATTTTATTCAGAATTAATATGCAATTTGGTGCAGATGTTATAAATATTTACAAAAAAGTAAGATGAAATTCTGATAGCTTGATATAAATCAATGAGGTCTTTAAACAGTATAACACATTACTTGAATAAAATGAGTATAAATAGCAGTCGTCACTCTTTATCTCCCAATAATAGCTCTTAAGATGATACTTTATGATAGTTTATGATCAACTCATGCTTATGAACAAAACATATAATGCATTGCAATAGTCAGTGATGATAGAAAGATGACCAAATAAACAATCCTCAGAAGCCAAATGTTCGTCTTGAAATATAACTAACAATTTAAAAGTTAATCTGCATGAATTTCTAAGACCTCTATATTATCATCATGATAACTTTGCAGAAAAATAATTGTACCCAATCTACTAAATGCCTTCTGTCGTCTGATTGTCATGGATCACGTGTCTTTTTGCTGTGAAATCCTTAAAGATTTGAAGTAAATGTAAGATAAACCTTTAAATTGATAGTTAATCTTATATATACTTGAAAAATCTTTAAAGATTTCTCAAGCAAAAAGACAGGTGAACCACGACCTTTTACAATCAGACGACAGAAGGGATTTAGAACTATTTTTCTGCAAAGTTTTGATTGATGATAATTCAGAGGCCTTAGAAATTCATTTATTAAATCTGCTAGGAGGCATTAAAGTGTTAACATTGAAGCCGCACAAGATTGACTGAAAGAATCCTGTTATGTATATGAGAGTTCCTTTTTCTCACACATTGTGTATTCTCAGATTTCATCTGCTGTTTCTCTTTCCAGGTGAATGTTTTTGCATGCGTGTTAAACACTCCTAATCTTAACATGAACATGACTAAGAGCGTCATGGAGAGGTGTGAGTCTGAATTGTGAGTCAGGTGTCTGGTCCAGCATCCTGCTTTTGAATGCTCTTATGTGATGCATAATCAAGCACAATTATTCATATACAATCATTTCAATTGTGGATGGTTCAGATCATCACCCTATTTTAGTTGTTCTTATATAATGCACTCTGTTGCATCTCATTATATAGTGGTGTTTGACTGTTCGTGAACCCTTAAGAGTTTTATGCATAAATCCGACCTACATTGAGACAAGATCATCTAAGCTGTATAAGTAGATACATAAAATCCAATTAAATAAATAGCACAAAAAACACAGTATATTTTCACTTAAACTGGGATAAGTGCCTTTGGTTTGAACCCATTAGCTTGGAGGAATTTTGGCACATTTGGTTTTAACTCTTGTGATATTGATGGGTTTACATGCAAGAACTGATTTCTTCAGGTCTTTTCACAATATTTCTATTGGTTTAAGATCAGAACTTTGCTTTGTCTATTCCAAAACATTATATTTCTTCTGCGTTGTCTCGCAGGACTTAGTTTTCAGACACCTTGACATTCTCCTGCTGAAGTTGATGGCAAATCCTTCATGGTAAAGACATTAATGAGGTTCCTTTTACATATAAAACAAAAAGTTATATTTTGGACTCGTCTGCCAATCTTTTAATAATCTTCTGGCTCATCTACATGGTTTTCAGCAAACTTTAGACTGGCAACAATGTTCTTTTTGGAGAGCAGTGGTTTGGGCTCTTTCTATTCTGCCAGGCACACTAAAGCCCCGTTCACACCGCCAGCGACAAAGCGACAGGATATTAGGGCTGGGTAAACAATATCGATTTCTCGATTTTAATCGATTCTCATTTTTACGAACCGAAATCAATTCTTAAATCCCAAGAATCGATTTGTCTGTTCTCAGTTGATGAATGAATAGAACATGTAGTGCGCCTCCCATCCAATAAATCACAATAATCTTTGTGCGTTGTTACTTTTGATATGAAGCAGAGTCTCAGATTTCAAATGACGTCCATCTTATTATGAGATTCAAAAAATAAATACGGTTTTGGCGCTGTTTAATGTGGCGTGACAGATCGCTTTAGCGCCTCAGTTAAAGAGAAGCGGCAGCACGGAGGGCATGTGAACATCCTCTCCTTCGCTTTAATACCAGTTACAGCGCGAAATAAACATGAATAAACATCTGAAGGTATGTTAAAAGATACAGTACAACTTACCGAAATCCGTATCGTGTCTCGTGTAATCGCTCAATCAGTGCTTCAACCTCGGAAAGACGCCAATAAAACAGCTTGTAAACAATGTCACGTAACGTCACATTTACCTCAGAAAAACATATTCAGTGGCCATAAACTCATTAGTCAGCTAGAAAAGTGTACTCTAGAAAGCAGCATTCTGATAAATATAGCTATGCACCGTTACATATTCATTAAAATGTTCTTCAATATTTAATGCATGTTTGAATAAATCAGTTATGACAGTTACGATTTAAATGTTTATTTAAAAAACAAAAACAAAAAAAAAAACGAATTGGAGTAGAGATGATTATGTAATTCCAAATTTTATTTACAATAAAAATAATATTATAAATTATTTATTATAAAAATTTTAACCTTCAATACCAACTGACTCCCATGTGTAGTTTACAGCATTAGTTGAGAGATTTTTTTCCTCTAGAAAATTTGCCATGTGCTGTAACTTATATACTCTATCCAAAATAATTGATATTGAATCGAATCGTGAAAACTGTCAATACCCAGCCCTAATGGATATAACAAAATGATGGGTGGAAAAGAAACTGTCGGCAGTCTTGTGAGGTTGATTCATACGTTGATAGTTTGTGTAGTTAATTATATGATGCTGTGAGCAGTTTAGCACTGCTGCAGTTCATATTACAGTTTCCCTGCATTGTGTTGATTATTAGGGACAAGTAAATTGATTATTTGTCAAATTCAAATGAAGTTTGAGTATTTTTTGACAGTATGAGTGAGTTTTATTTGTTGATAGAACGATCGTTAATCTAGTTAATGATTTAATGCACTGAGCTCTGCAGTCACAACACTCTACAGCAGAATGTTACTTTTAATTATTTTAAAGCTAACTCCTAGTCAAAATAGAATGATTTCTTAGTTTATATATCATTTGTGATTGCATTTTCTATAGATATGATCAGACGTGCAGTCTACCAATGATATTAGAGCGACAGCACTAGGAACGCCCACAAGCGACTTCACATTACAGAGACTAGCGACATGAAGTAAAAAAGTTGCTGGCGGTGTGAACGGGGCTTAATGATGCAAGAGAGGCCTGTTTTGTGACCTCCTGGAATAATATATTGCAGCTGGACTGATTTTATCCGTTTGTACACTCCTTGGATCGGAGGACACCAAATTCTTTCATATATTGGATTTTTGAAAATGTGTCAAACTTTCAGAGATCTACAAACTTCTGGATCAGACTAGATAGAGAAGATCTGGGTTTATGTTCTTTCCGTAAGGCAGGGCTGCTAAACGTGGTTTAGAATTTATCTCATTAGTTTTCAATTATTCCAATTACCTCATTAATTGAACTGAACTAATAATCCTAGTGGTTCACATACTTTATACAGCAAAGATATTTATTCCTGGATCAGTTTGTTCAATACACAATTCAATAAATGCAAAGTAAAAAAGAAAAAGCAATGATTTTGTGTATTTGCCTGTTTAGTTATCTTTATTTATTAGGGCTGGGTATTGACACAGATTTCACAATCTGAATCTGATTTACAAGTTCTTGATTCGATTTGATATTGATTAGTTTGGATGTATCTCAGGTACAGTATGTTAATAATATAAACACTGAAATGGTGGCTGTCAGCTTCTGTCATGACTGATTTATTCAAACATTCATTAAATGAGGCATCGCTAACATAACAAATATGTAATATAATTCATATATGTAGTAAAATGCTCCTCTCTAAAGTAGTTTTTTCTTGCTAACTAACAATATTTGGACATTGAATGGCTTTCATGAGATAATTGACATGTTCAGTTTACAGTTAGAAGCTGTTTTATGTCAATTACCTCATAAAAGAAGAAGGAATTAGAAGGAATTTTATCTATGTTGAAACATACATGTTGAAACACTGAGCCATGATACATTTCGGTCATTTGTACTGTATCTTTCAACATACCTTCTTATCTTCCGTTATCTTTATTTAGTGCTAGTAGAAAGAGGAAGAGATTATCGATTCACATGTGATCTGAGCTGCTGTTTGAACTGAAGCGCTCCGATACGCCACATTGAAGAGCTGAATTTCGTGGTAAAATTGACTGAATTTGAAAGCGAGAGTATGTTACATATCAAAAGTAAACAAAGCTTATTATGGTTATTGGATGGGATGCGCGCTACAAATAATGTTTTTGTTCGTGAACGCATCAACAGAAAACAGCATAGACTAATTAGGATATAAGAATCGATATGTTCAACATCAGAATGAACATAGATTAAAATGAATCAATATTGTCAACTCTGCCCTACCAGAGTTATAGGACCTGGATAAAGATAACAATGTATTAAAAATAAAGAACATTCTCAATGGTTTCTAGCTTTGTTTAATTTTGATCAGATGCGCATTCTGGACCATATTTGGAAAGAGCACTTTTGATATGTTGAATGTTTCTATTATTGGTTGTAGGAATGAATTATTCATAATTTGTTGTAGAAATATAGGCCTGTCCCCTTTTTATCAGCATCAACCCTGAGCTGTATGTAGGGTAGATGCTTTATAGCCGATTTGTCCTGTTCAGTTTCTCCAGATTTTTCCAGTCTGATGTTGTTGCCTCCGATGTTAATGTGCAAACTCCCTTTTGTTTGTGTGTGTGAAGGCGCTGGCCATGCCGTCGAGTGCGCGGGCTGGGAGTCTCAAGGACCCGGAGGTGGCGGAACTTTTTTACAAGGAGGATCCTGAGAAACTCTTCACAGACCTGCGTGAGATCGGCCATGGCAGCTTTGGAGCCGTCTACTTTGTAAGTGGCCATTAGGACATTCAGAGCTGTAGCACAGTTCAGTGAACTGAGATGAAGTGACTTTCTGTGCCTCTCTTCCCCACTCCTCATGTGTTTCTGCTTTTATTTGCCCGCTTCCTATAGGCCCATGACATCCGCACCAATGAGGTGGTGGCCATCAAGAAAATGTCCTACAGTGGCAAGCAGTCTAATGAGGTGAACACAAACACAACAACACTCAGTGTTCCTGTATTTTTGGTTAAGCAAAGCAGTGCGACTGCAAGAAATCTCGTACATCATGCAGGTGGCTTTATGTAAGAGCAAGATGATGGCTCCGTTCCAAAACCTATTGAGCTGCCTACCTGGGAAGCATTTTTAGGCATCTGGCACAAAGGATGTTTTAAAGTGTTGGCAGACTCATTATACTGCCTTCAGTTTTGACGTGAACTCTTAGAGTATGTGCACAGCCGAACACATATCCTTTCAATGTGTGGGTGAATACAGGCGGGCGATGCATGTGCACTAGAAAATTTCATCCTTGTCCAGTGTCTGTGATGTTTTTCTCCAGAAGTTGAGTAATAAAAATGTTTTTGAACTAGAGTTGCATAAACCCCTCACACAAGCACTCGTCAAAGCAGGCATCTGATGTTGTTGCCGTCTCTGGTAGTTTGTTGTTTGTTGCGTCTCATGTTTCTTTTCTGACTATGAAATAACAGGCTGAGGCAGTGTTTCCACCTTGTGCCCCCCAAAAAATGCATACAGAACACTGTAGGCTTACTCCAGTGTGCGCATAAAACATGCGGCAATCCCATGACGTACTGCAGCATACACAGCGGAAAAATCTGCTAAAGATGGCTGACAAATGAGAAAAAATCAATTGTAACTGAGAAATGTCAGCAGCATAGTTGCGTACACCCGAAGCGCACAGGCACTAAAAGCCTGTAAAATAGCGCCTGGTTACTAAGTTATTTTTAGAGTCCGATTGCTCTAATACTGTCAAATACACACAAAGTTTACATAAACATAGTTGGTTATGTCTAAAGTGAAAGTAAACATTTGAGAGAAAATTTGATGCGTGGCTGTATATTAGATATACGCGCAGGTCTTTAAAGTGACAGAGCAGCCTAATATTAACCATGCTGCCGCTTGTCCTTAAAGGGATATGTCACCCAAAAATGAAAATTCTGTCATTATTTACTCACTGTAATGTTGTTTCAGAACTGTATTAATTTCTTTCTTGTGCAGAACACAAAATAAAATATTTTGGAGAATGTGGGTTAACCAAACAGTTGATGGTCTCTATTGACTTCCATGGTAGGAAAAACATAGTCACTGTGGACCAGCAACTGTCTGGTTACATTCTTCAAAATAACTTATTTTCAACAAAAGAAAGAAACTCATTAGGGTTTAAAACAACTTGACAGAGTAAATTATGGCAGATTTTTGGGGGGTAACTATCCCTAAAGGGAAAATCACCCACTGCTCTTGACTGAGAACTTTAATACATTTGCTTTATTAAGAATCAATGTATAATTTATACAGTGAAGTCTAGTGTTATATTTTTTTAATTTTTACTTGAATGCTACTGTTAAATACACCTACTGTAGCTGAAAAAAATGAATTTGTATAATGTGTAGCCTATGTTTTTCTTCTTTTTTAATAACAAAGGTAAAATAATGACAAAGATTTTTATCTTCGCCACTTTGGCCTAAATGTCTGCCATTTTTTAATTTAATTTTATATTCTTATTTTGTAAGGCTTTGTTTTTAAAATAGGGAAATTAGTTTGGCTGTAATGCTCAGTCACTTGCAAAACAGTAAAAACAACATGAAGAACCGTGATTAAAATCCTGAATTTTCCTGAAAAAGATTGTGATTTAATATTTTTGCAATATTGCCCACCCCTAAATTATTCTAGCCCTAATACTTGTAGTTTTTTTTTTTCCTTCAAGTTTGTAATGTTGAGATTCTTCTCGTAGCTGGATGGTTTGGCTCATGGCTTATAATTAAACTAAGACTCTCTAGAATAATCTCCATGGGAAAAATACTTCCCGAAACAAGGCCACTAAAAAGTGTCTGGGCACTGTTGAAATCTTGAGTTGAGTCTCCAAGTTGTTGCCCATATAGAGCGTTCCAAATCTCTCTCTTATGAGGTTACAGTTTGGATGCTGTCTATGTACGCACTAGACAGGAAGGCAGTTCATATGTAGCCATAGAATACAGTTTTTTGTATTGACTAGCATGTTACCAAGTTCTGTTCTTTGGAACAGAACAGCCCCAGCATTGCATTCAAATTATGTAAATCACACAGCATCTCTCTGGCCGAAATAGACGGTTGTGTCATTTAAACAGTGGAAACTACTCCCTTCGCTGTGCCGCAGAACACTTGAACGCTAAGTGCCACGCTACGCCTCATTTACAATCTCACCGCAATACCACACAACATTTGAAAGAACACACTTTCGGCTGTTTCGCACAATCACATGGATCAGAAATTTGAACTGAAGGGGGGCAGAAGCCGACGCTGAATAGTTCCTTGATTGTTTCATTGTTCTCTCGTTCCTGCTGTAGAAATGGCAGGATATCATCAAAGAGGTGAAGTTCCTTCAAAAGCTGCGACACCCCAACACGGTGGAGTATAGAGGCTGCTACCTGCGCGAACACACAGCATGGGTGAGTGTTTCTGTGTGTGGGAGGGAGGCTGAACGCTGTTCAAAAGCCTTGTTCAGGAAGAGAATGTACTGACCCGCTAACACTGTTTCCATTTACTACAATAGCAGCTCTACATGCACCACTTGTCACTTGCTAACAGCAATTATACCTTTTCTATATCTCCACCTTTCTCTTTTCTGTGTCTACCACTCATTGATCTTCCTGTCCTACTTTTCTTGTAGCTGGTGATGGAATACTGTTTGGGCTCTGCCTCGGATCTGCTGGAAGGTGAGTGAATTGTTTCAGGGAGCATTTGGATGTTTACAGCTGATGCGGAAGTTTAAAACGTCCCTGGTCAAGAAGTTTGCAGAAACAAAAAACAGGATCCCACTTTTTTCTTCCCCTTTCCCAGTGCACAAGAAACCACTACAGGAAGTGGAGATAGCAGCAATTACTCATGGCGCATTGCAGGGCTTGGTATACCTCCACTCGCACAACATGATTCACAGGTACAGAGCAGCTTGTATCCTGTTTTTCAAAAGCATTATACAGATTAGGGTTGTGCGATATGTATTGCGTATGACGGGGTGTCTAATCCTGCTCCTGGAAAGCCACTGTCCTGTAGAGTTTAGCTCCAACCCCAATTAAACACACCTGAACCTGCTAATCAAGGTCTTACTAGGCATACTAGAAACTTCCAGGCAGGCGTGTTGACGCCTAAACTCTGCAGGACAGTGGCCTTATAGGACTGAGTTTGGACACACCTGGTGTACGATAATACAATTGTTGTTTTAAGGATGTGGAAGCTGACATTTTCGAGCATGTCACTCACTTTACAAACAAACAAACACAAACTTCTTGAGTGCACACTTTCACTGTGTGATGTAGCCTAGTAGAATGACTCAAATTCAAGATATGCAGATATATGATATAGTTAACAAGGCTCAAACTTAACTTTTTTTACTTCATAACACTGCTCGTTGGGAGCACCCACCACAACTACGATTTATATATACAGTGCACAGCATAAATGAGTACACCCCCTCTGAAACTTCTGAAAGTCAGCAATTACTCAATCACTTATATTATATAGCAATTACTTATATTCTTTAGAGATATAATGTTCCAGCAAGTCTGCTTAATCAATTACCAAAGAAGCATGTCAAAATTATTCAGGAAAATAAGATTTCCTTATCAAGGTGATTAAAATGTTGTGTTGCAAAAATGAGTACACCCTCCTAAAAGTTACTAAATAAAACAAAATAAAAATTTTCTGGTGTAAGTTTAAGGCAATCTTTGATCAACAGGTAAGTATGTTGAACCAAAACATTTAAAGAGAAGTCATTTCTTGACAATTAAAAGTGTTATATAGCCCACTGAATCATTCTCAGACTTGATGCTGACAACAATGGAACCGCTTGGGAGAGGATTGTCAGGAGACTTATTTCTTAGCACAAAAGAGGACAGTGGAAGAAGAGGATTACCAAATAATTGTTTTAAGAGTGAAAATATAGCAAAAGTAACACACATTCTAAAACAATGGACTTGTGACAAGGCCCCTGAAATAATCAGACCTTCATTTTAAGCTTTCATTTAGTGATGAGGGATTTTTTTGCTAGACAAAGAGCAGGAGAAATACCAAGCGAGTATCTCAGAGCCAGCAAAAGCTATGAAAAGAGTGGCTGTTTATCTCACTGAGTAAGATGCAGCCTGCAGAAATGACATGCATGGTTGGTGTTCTCACTGGAACTACCTACTGTAGCCAAAGCACAATATAGTCAGTTAGCCATTTCCAAAGCCCATATTTACAAAATATAAATTCTAGGAATCAATACTCTGGTCTCATGAGACCAAATCAAATAATTTGGATCTAACAGCATCCAAAATGTTATGGTGTTGCTAGAGGAGGAGTACAGTGAGAAGTGCCTGGTTCCCACAGTAAAGTTCAGTGGTTGTAAAGCTCTTATATAGGTGATGTATGAGTGCTGAAGGTGTGAGGAAGTTGTGCTTTATCAATGCTGTCATGAATTCCCACACCACTGTGTAATTTAATAAACAAACTTAAAACAGAAGATGTCATGTTGAAAAAAAATGCATTCCCTGCATTGTTGGGCATTTTTTCCAACATGACAATGAGGATATGCGTTCTCCCAAGATGGAAAACCTTCTGTGGACATGTATTGCACTCAATCTCAACACTCTTGAGCGCCTGTGGGGGATTCTGTAGAGACGAGTTGAGCAACACTCCCTATTAAAGATCAGGGCATTTAAGAAGCTCATCATCCAGGAGTTAATCAGGACAGATGTGACAATTTGTCATGAACTTGAACACTCCGTGCCAAGAAGGGTCAGAGCAGTATATTCAAAATTATGGAGGGCATACTAAGTACTAGAATATTATACATTTGTTGAATTAAATCTAGGGTGTACTCATTTCTGCGATCTTTAATTTAAACAAAATTGGCTAATTTACTTATTTTATGGCTATTAATAACATATATTTCTCAGTTTTTATGTATATGTTTAATACTTTTTAGTTTTGTCATCTTTCCATGAATTGTATTAGTGATCCTAAAGAAAATACATCTTTTGTATTTGTTCAGAGGGGGTGTACTCATTTATGCTGTGCACTGTATGTGTATATATATATATAAACAGATTTTTAGTTGCAGTATAAATCCATCTAAATGTTGCTTGCTGCTTTTACTTCTGCAGTGCAAAAATGGTTTTTGTTGATACTGATTTCATTTGATTAGTAACAGCCTATAGTGTCTTGTTATTCCAATTGAATTAATTAAATAAATGTAAGAATTTGACATAAAAATGAAGCATACATCTAATACTGTTAGAAAAAAAATGCCTTTTATAAATGTAAAAATGCCCCTGGAAGTCAATTTAAGGTGGTAAATATCACCCCTTAATAAGAAAAATTCTGTCTGTACTGTGAACTGAACGGCACACAGAATATGAAAAGCTTCTGGAGTCAGATGTCCATGATAAAATCCTAAAATATCTTGATATAATTTGTCAATATCGCACACCCCTAATGCAAACACATTCTGATATATTGCCTTTATGATCCAGTTTTGTGAACTCTGCAAATCATTTTTGCTCTCGCCTTCAGTTACAACATTAAAGATTCAAAGAAGAAATGTTTCTTCCTTTTATAGGGATGTGAAAGCAGGTAACATCTTACTGACAGAGCCTGGCCAGGTCAAACTGGGAGACTTTGGCTCTGCCTCCATTGTTGCTCCTGCCAACTCCTTTGTGGGCACACCTTACTGGTACAAAAACACTTCCCATTAATTACAATGCCTTCATCAACATATTTGTCATAAATATACAAATATTTTTAAACGGCTTACTTGCACATTAAATTGTTGCAACTAATGAAATGATCTGGTCAATTATTGTCAGGACAGTTATGACTAGTTGTGCTCTGTTTCCAGGATGGCTCCAGAAGTAATCCTCGCTATGGATGAAGGGCAGTATGATGGGAAGGTTGACGTGTGGTCACTCGGCATTACCTGCATAGAGCTTGGTGAGTCATCTGATGTACGAGAACACCCATCTGTTGTATGTTTAAAGTAAACACACTATCAGTACATCTCTGACGTGAAAATGTACCATTTCTGTGTTCAACATATTTCAAATTTGTGGCTTGCTGTTGCTTACCACAGACAAAATATTAAAGAGGCCATATTATGTCTTGATTTTGTTTTTGGGCTGTACTAGAATAGGTTTTATTTTCCACATATTCTCCATTGTTGCAGCTCCTCTCTTCCCAGTCTGTCAGTAACGCTCTGTTTAGTTCCTGAGTCTATGAAGCCCCTCCTTCCAAAAAGCACAATGTGCTCTGATTGGTCGGTTGGACCAGTGTGTTGTGATTCATCAACCGCTTTGAGTGTGTTTTGGGAAATGTCCCGCCCCTTACCATAACCGCAAATTTCAACACACTACTTGTGGGCAGTCGTGGCCTAATGGATAGAGAGTCGGTCTTGTAACCCAAAGGTCACGGGTTCGAGTCTCAGGTCCGGCAGGGATTGTCGGTGAGGGGAGTAAATGTCCAGCGCTCTCCCCACCCTCAATACCACGACTGAGGTGAGACCCTTGAGCAAGGCACCGTACCCCCAACTGCTCCCCGGGCGCCGCAGCAATGGCTGCCCACTGCTCCGGGTGTGTGTTCACGGTGTGTGTGTTCACTGCTGTGTGTGTGCATTTGGATGGGTTAAATGCAGAGCACAAATTCTGAGTATGGGTCACCATACTTGGCCACATGTCACTTCACTTCACTACTAATTCATCCAGGCCCCGCCCCTTTATTTTGCATATGCCTTGGCCGGGAATTATTAAAATGAGGAATATTGTGACGTGTTTGTTCCCGGAAGAAAACTCAAGACTACAATGGAGGCAGTTCAGAAACAGTGACACTCATAGAGAATACCTCCTGCTGGAGGGACTTTCTGCTTTGTAACTTTGCAGACCTATTTCATACTCAAACAGCAACATTACACATGTAAAAAGCATAATAGGTCTTCTTTAAAACAATGTTTATAGTAATATACTTATAATGGATGCCTTGCAGCTAACTGCTTACTTGTTTCTTTTTTCTCTATTGTAGCAGAGAGAAAGCCTCCCTTGTTTAACATGAATGCTATGAGTGCCTTATACCACATCGCCCAGAACGAGAGCCCAGTCCTGCAGTCCAATCACTGGTAGGGAACCAGAAAATCTTCATCCACACTGTCAAAAATCTTCTTGCTTTTTACATGTTTCCATGGCAGCGCTGTATTGATATTCCTCAAATATTCTGATCAGGGAAGCCTAAAACCATTTTCCATACTACATAAAAATATGCTGTTACTCTTATTTAAAATGCTAGATAATAATATTATTTAATATGCAAAATAATGTAGTTTATATGCAGTATATTATTGTGTATATTCAATATACAATAATAGTGATGTGTAGCCTTCAAATAAAACATGTAATTAAAAATTGAGAGCAGTGGAACTTGGGGTGAACCAAAATCTTAAATGATATGAGTAATTTTATTACACAATAACGATATATATCACCATGATTATGTTTGGTGGAAATAGAGTTGTTATAATGCATTTCAGATGACATTGCAATTTCACAATCCTCAATACCACAACAAAAACTATACAGTTTTTTAGGTAAGTCTATCTAACAGCAGTAATAAAAGCTACAGAAATTGAATAAATCAATCAAATGTAAAATAGCACTGCATAGTGTCCACTGTATGAATTAAGCATGCATTGATTCTTATTAAAGCTACAAAAATTCAGTCAAGAGCAGTGAGTGATTTTCTCTCTATTTTGTTGTTTGATTAACATTAATGGCTGCTGTCACTTTAAGACTGAATGCACTGATCAAATTTATTGACACATCAGATTTTGTCGCAACTGTTTACCTTCACTGAAGACGTAATCGACTGTGTTTACGCGAATACTGATTTTGTCATAACTTTGTATGCATTTACCCCTTTAAGCGCAATAACTTGTGTAAAATAATGCAATTATTCAGTACTTGCACTTTGTGAGAAGAGGCTTTAAAAAACATTTAAAAGTCACTGAAAAATAATTGGTGTAGGATTTACTTTGAAACACTTTTCACTCAGAATTTTTTTATTTTTTTTTGTAAAACATACTCTCTTAAATTTTTTATTTACAAATCATTTTTTTACAGTGTGCACACAGAAAACCATATATTGGAACTGTGCATGAGTACCAAATTGAGAACTATTCTGTTTCTTATTGTGCTTGGTTTAAAATTGCTTTAAAGATTAAACTGACATGGCTTGAAAATACAACAGTATATAATTTCATGACAACACTAGAACGTCACATGAGCGTTATCACAATAGATAATAGGGGTGCAACGGTTCACATTGCTCACGGTTCGGTTCGTATCACGGTTTTAGGGTCACGGTTTCGGTACGGTTCGGTATGTGCTATGTTTAGGGAAAATAGGACTACTGTCAAATAAAAATAAAGAAAATAAGAACAAACAATCAAACTACAAGCAACATCACAAATAAGTACAATAAAGCAAATATTCAAATAAAATAAACAGTGCTTTTCAGGTTTTTCAGGTATCTAACAGTAGTTTTCAGGTACAGAAAATGGATAAAGTCATCAAATATAAAATAACACTGCATATTATCTTTACTGTATAAAATAAATAAAGATTAATCATTATTGAAGGAACAAAAACTATTCAGTCAAGAGCAGTGAGTGATTTCTTTGTTATTTGTTGTTGGATTTAACATTAAAAACAGGCAGCAGGAATAGTTTTTTTCCCTTTAAGACATGCACGATCCAGTACATATGCTGTTACACATGCGCTGTCTTTCTCAACTAATATATGTTCACTTAAGACATAACCGACTATGTTTGCTAGGATACTCGCCATGACGGGCATGCTGACATAATTTTTGTATGAATTTGTCCGCTGAAGCACAAGACTTGAAAGAGAACTCAGTATTTGCACGCTGACTGAAATAAGCGTGTGCGCGCTTCGGATGAGCGCACACAAATCTTCTCACAGCGCGCGCGAGTTCTCTTTCGCGTCTTGTTCTTGAAGGTTTAAATCAGCAAGGCTTAAATGAGTTTAGTTTAAACACAGATAGCAACGTGTGCTGTTCAGATCTCACCTGCGCTCGCGCGCTATCAACACCCGGGTGATGACGGCGTAAATGACTGGACATTAGAGCATACGGCACTCGCAGTTAACAGTTTACAAAGAGTGACTGTTTCGTCCACGCTTTTTGATTATCGTTGTTGTAACGTCGCATCCATCGACTGAAACATACATTATCTGAACTCTGTCTGTTTTCCACGTTGCTATTTTAAACAAACCATATTAACCTATAGATGCGTCGTCATTCGAGATGGACCGCGGTGCAAGTGCGTACCGAACCGTAAGTGGAGAACCGTACGGTTCGATTTTTTACCGAGAACCGTTGCACCCCTAATAGATAACCTAAAATTTATATCCGTTTATCTTCCAGTTTATCGTGCTTACCGGTATATCACCCAACCCTAAATAAAACCAAATCAATAGAACAAATTATTATATAAAATATGACATTTTGATATCGAAGTGCATTTGACCGTTCACATGTGTAGCTGAATCATATGTATCAACTTGTTGCCTAAAGCATTAACACTATTCACTTTGTACCAAATAGCTCCAACAGGATGTGCCTTTTGATTTCCACTACATTCACTTAACTAATTTGCATATTTTGTTTCCCAACCTCTCAGGTCGGATTATTTCCGTAACTTCGTAGATTCTTGTCTGCAGAAGATTGCCCAGGACAGACCTACCTCTGATGTGCTGCTTAAAGTAAAAGTCTTTTGAGGAGCTTCAAGGCTGCTATTGTTACACTTTCTGAACATGATGTGTTCCAGTAATTGCTGTTTGGAAATAAACCCCTCTGCTTTGTTTCTCCAGCATCACTTCCTGTGCCGTGAGCGTCCAGTGACAGTGGTGATGGATCTGATAGCACGCACTAAAGATGCCGTGAGGGAGTTAGATAACCTGCAATACCGAAAGATGAAGAAGATCCTCTTCCAGGAAACACATAATGGGCCTGCCACCGAGGGGACAGAGGAGGAAGAGGTGGGATAACCTTTCAACATGTTGTCAAATAGAAAAAAGGAACTTTGAATTTCAGAATCCCACACCTTTGAAAGAGTCATGCACTAACAGTTTGTTTTTTTACACTGCCATAGAAGAGCTATATTTGGAAATATCAAATGTGCCAGTTGGTCGGTATGATAAATATGTCTGGCTGGGTGCCGTCCTCTCATCCAGTTGTTAGATGGAACCAGAGAAGAATGTTTTAACAATAGACAAACAATTTAGGGTTTGGTAAATAGTTTTGTCTATTCACTTGCGTTTCAGACGTTTGTCAGCTCATGTTTCAAACGTTTGGAGTTGGTCTTTTGTTCTTTTGCACCGTTCTGACCTTGAGTGTGCTTTAGTGATTTGTTTGTGACATAATGGCAAATTGACACTTTGATTTAGCTTGCCTTAAAATCAATATGAACTCAAGAATGACTGTATTTGCTTTCAGAGCCCGCTATTGTTAAGAGTTTTTTCTTTGTAGTGTTTCTTCAAATGCAATAACTTGCTTTGCCTCTGAAATGGCTTTTCTTTTTTTCTTTTTGTATTTTTCAACCTTTATCTTATAGAGACCACTTTTCGCAATCTAATCAATCAATGGATATTTTCTTTGTCTGTTTCACTCTGAAGTCCATCACATTACAGATGTAAAATGGGTTATGAACAGACTAGAGGTATAAATTGAGGGTAACAAATCGATGCGTCACAACGCATCTAGTCCTCCAGTTCTTTTATTAATAATGCACTCACTTAAAACTTTTTAATTAGCTGTTTTCAATCAAAAGAGCATGTCAAATAACATGACAACCTGTCTATTTTTTAAGTTACTCAGCAGTAAAATGTAAACACATAATTTTTTGTAGTGGATGCAAGTTCTTTGCTAATGAATAACAAGCAACTTTTTTATTAATACTCAACAGTTCTTCATTTACAATAAAGTACAGCATATATGATATATAATTACTTTTTTTTTTTTTAGACGTATTTATGCATCAGTGTAGAATCATCAGCTTTGTGATGCAACATGAAAACAATTATATCCCAAAGCTCTAAAACACACTTCATGTTGATTTTTAACCTTTCATAGCATCATATCAACTAACTTGCATCAAAGGCCAAAAGTCATGCAAGTTCTGAGATGTTAAAGGGATAGTTCACCCAAAAATGAAAATTTCCATCATTTACTTTAACATCGAACAGGCCCCCATTGACTTCCATAGTATGTGAAAAAGAAAAATGCTATAGAAGTCAATGGGCCCCATCAACTGTTTGGTTACTGACATTCTTTAAAATATCTTTTGCGTTCAGCAGAAGAAAGAAATACATACAGGTTTGGAACAACTTGAGGTTGAGTAAATGATTACAGAATTTTTGTCATTTTTGGGTGAAGTGTCCATTTAATGGGTTAGTTCACCGAAAAAATGAGAACTCTGTCATCATTTACTCACCCTCATGTCGTTCTAAACCTGTAAGACTTTTGTTCATCTTCGAAACACAAATGAACGTATTTTAAAATTAAATCTAAGAGATTTCTGTCCCTCTTTTGACAGTCCACATTACCACTTTGACACTTCGAAAAGTTCATAAAGAGATCGTAAAACTAATCCATATGAATTGAGCGGTTTTGCCCAAATTCTCTGAAGAGATATCTTCTTTTGTCTTATGGTTTGGAATGACATAGGGGTCAGTAATTGATGACAATGTTTTCATTTTTGGGTGAACTAGCCATTTAATAGGATTGATCTGGCCCTGGGTCCTTTTTGATCGAGATATACTTAAAATTATAATGTGTTCAAAGTGTTCACTTTGAACACTTTGTGAACACATCCAAGATGGCGCCAGTGCACTCGGCATGCCGTCTCTCTTGTGTGTTTCAGTCTGTAGTAACGTTACCTGTACTGTTTGTTCTCTGTGTGGTGTTGCACTGGTATCATGTAGACTCAGTGCTGACCTACGATCGCCAAGCCCTATTTAACATCAAATGTTGTATGGAAGCTGGTTACCTGGAAAACTGCCCAGTTCTCTACTCTCGCTCTCAATCCTCTTCCAATCCACCTGCGCCAGAGTGCNTGTTGAAATCACAGAAGTTGAGGGAACCATCTCCTGCTGATATCATAGTTTCTGTTTTTAAATGCACTCTTGTATCTTGCAGGATGTAGAGCAGTACATGTTGCGGACGGGCACGGTGAACAGCATGGAGAGCTCCCATTCGCTGCCGTCTATGTCGATAAGTGCCAGCTCCCAGAGTTCTTCAGTGAACAGCCTTGCAGATGGTTCAGATGACAGCGGAGAGATGGCTATGATGCAGGAGGGCGAACATACAGTGACCTCCAACAGCTCAGTGCTGCACAAACCTCTGGTACGTGTCAATGGCTTTGTGTGAGCTGCTTGTGGTGAAACAACTAATCAATTTAATTAATTTAATTTGTTGTTCATTTCTTTTTTAAATCTTAATTACTCCAAAAATGTAAATGTTAGTGTATCACAGTTACTTGAACTTGAATGTTACTTAAACAGCAAATCAGCATATTAAAATGATTTCTGAAGGATCATGTGACACTGAAGACTGGAGTTATGTTGCTGATACACACACTTATTTTCATGATTTTTCCTTAATTTGTCCCTCTCTGTCCCCACACAGAACCATGATAACATCTATGATGACCCGTACCAGCCAGAGGTGGACTCCCAGCAGCAGGGCCCCTCTGGTGGTCGCCGTCGTCGAGGACGGGACCACTTCGCCACAATCCGCACAGCCTCATTGGTGACCCGTCAGATCCAGGAGCACGAGCAGGGCTCAGCGCTGAGAGAGCAGATGTCCGGATACAAACGCATGAGGAGACAGCATCAGAAACAGCTGATGGCTCTGGAGAACAAGCTGAAGGCTGAGATGGATGAACATCAGCTTAGGCTTGACAAAGAACTGGAGACGCAGAGAAACAACTTCAGCAGTGAAGCAGACAAGCTTGGCAAGAAGCACCAGGCCATCCTGGAGAAAGAGGTGAGTGGAGGAAACAACGCTTGATGGTTTCAGATCCCACCTTCTGACCTCAAGCCCTTAATCAACCAGGATATATATAAGATAAATAACAAGCAAAATGGGAAGATGTCAATACTGTAGCGCTAACTTGTCTGTAAAATATATGTTTTTCATCTGTGTTTGATTATTTGTTCTTATGTCATCATTTTCATTGTCATCAATTAATGGGATTGAATAACTCAGCTGAAGGAAGAAGGTTTAATCTTTCTTCCTCAGTGTAGCTTATATAGCTATATGTTCATGGGTGGGTTATCCAATAAGAAGTGTACATTACATCATAATGAAATGCTAAAGAAAAGAGAATAACCAGTCCATATATGGGAGCCTTCCGGAACATCCTTGACTTGTTGGCCCAACAATAAACCCACTGACCTTTTTCCCCTAAAGGAGCAACCTACCATCTCTGCCTTGCACACCTTCTGGGTGATGCCAAAATCAGATGTGACCATACAAAGAGAGATAGTGAGTGAAAGTCAGGCTGAGAGCCATTTTTTTTTTGACAATCTGCCCATTTAAATGTCATGAAACAACAGTGTTTATCATGGCTTATTTTGTATCACAAGTACAATTATCAAAGAATCTTTGATAGAGTTGTGTAAAATTGTTTAGTCTTTTTTCTAAATAGAATTTTTTAAATGTTTGAATTTATAGTAGGGCTGCCCCCTAATAGTCAACTAACCATTAGTCAATGAGAAGAGGTTTAGTCGACCAAAATTGGTATTAGTCGGTTAGTCGCAGAAAAAGGAAAAACGCCACAGGAAGTGGTAAAATCACGCAGTCTATGACGGACAGATCCTTAACGGCAGGAAATGCAAACATTCACCTATAATTCATCATTCATCGACCTCAAATATGGCTTATCACTTGAAACATGCAAGTAGGAAAATTACAAGTCTGCTCGCTCTAACGTTAACCTAGATAAATGTGCGCTATTATTTGGCGCATGTCCAAGTGTTTGTGTGGAGAGAGACGCCGGTGCATCATACTCCGTCATTTTTGGGCATAGAGAAAAGAATAATCCAACATTCGAAACTGTAAATGGTTTGCTTTTTGTGCTTTTGTAAGATAAAGAAAACAAACAGGATGCGCTTTCTGCTGTCTTGGTCTCAAGTGAACGTCACAAAAACGAACAGAAACTCAGTATATACTTGCCTCATAGACATAAGAAATGTATCTATTGAAGGCTTAAAAGGCTTTTAAATGAATACTATTTAAATGTAAAATAAATATTCTCAGATTTTGTAATCCTTATGAGGTGACGAGTCAGCATCGGCGACTTCATCCTTGCAGCCGAAAACACACAAAACACTAGTTTATCAATAAATTATTAAAATGTTCACACTGTGTCCTGTTTTTTCACGCAACATTCATAATCATTACGTCTGCATGTGCATTGCTCTTTATGTGTGAATTTGAGCGCTGATTAGGCTATGCTTTATATATAGGCGATTAAAGGCTCATTATTATTATTTGATTTCTATGGTTTATTAATATAAGCGCGTGATTAGTCGACTAATCGTTTAAATGAATGACTACCAGTTGACTAGAGAAATCTTTAGTCAAGGGCAGCCCTAATTTATAGTTTGTTGAATGTTGTATCTGTATCTGCAATGTAATAGCCTGTGAAGATGATATGGCAATGAATTTAAATACAACAACTTTTCTTTACCCCTTAGACTAAGGGTGCTCTTACAGAAGAGAAGAAGTTTCAGCAGCATATCTTGGGCCAGCAGAAGAAGGAGCTGACTAGCTTGCTTGAGTCTCAGAAACGCCAGTACAGGCAGCGAAAAGAGCAACTTAAAGAGGTACGTCAGAATCTGATTTGGCTGTTTGGCTGTGGATTTGCTCAGATGATGTTCAATATTTTCGCCCTGTGTGCAGGAGCTCAATGAGAACCAGTCCACGCCAAAGCGAGAGAAGCAGGAGTGGCTAGTTCAGCAGAAGGAGTGTCTCCAGCAGCTCCAGGCAGAGGAAGAGGCGGGGTTACTACGCAGACAGAGGCAATATTACGAGTTGCAATGCCGCCAGTACAAGAGGAAGATGCTGCTATCACGCCACAACCTGGAGCAAGACCTGCTTAGAGAGGTACAGAACTAGCTAAATAATCTGCTGATATTTGGTCATTCATGATTATTGTGATGTTAAATTTTACATTACTCTACTGTGACACGGATTGTTTCAGATGACTGCTTATTCACAAAGGACAAACTGGTATATTTGCTTCTCATGTTGTCAGTCACATGCAGTTTTCACAGTGGATTTTGTGAGGCTGTGGTGGATGGTCCCCCGGAAGAAAAGTTTTACATTTTAAAGTTAAATACATCAATCTGAGTAAAATTAGCAGTAAAATTACAAAACTTATGTCTTAATTTCTTCACTTGCATGAGTTAATCCATCAAACTTTTATTTTGGCCAATGTGAAAATAAGGCGTATCTGCTTCACATTGCATTCACAAATGCATGTTAAACTCGCAGTACATCAAGAGATGGAGTTCACTGCATTAACTGTGAATCAAGACACTGCAAACACTGGATGTGCTGCTGCTGTGCTTCAGATTATATATTTAAATTGAATTAAATCATAGCCTTTTGATATTTGATAAGCACAATAAACCATTACAATTTTAGTTCGATTGACAAGATATTGAAAAGATATTTTTTAAATTGTGGCGGGCCATCACAATCTAGGTAATTATTTGGAAACAGTGCACATATGGCCAATGTTCAACCAGTGTTATTTTAATGTCATTGATACATTATATTTAGTATCATTATATATTATTTTAGTATCATTGATATATAAACACAAGCAAACAATTGAGTCAAATCTTCAAAAGCACCGCTCGAGTACATGATTTAAGTTAAATGTAGCCTAAATATAAAGTTATGAAACTTAATTTTCCCCTTAACCAAAATCGATTTGCCCTGTAACAAATAATAGATTAATAAGACCAAAGATTGCCCGTTTGATATACCACAAATTAATTATATCTCTCGTTTAACTACTATCTACATAAGAGCCAGCGGCAAATTCCTAAAGCGCCGAATGGCTGCTGATGACCTGGAGCTCAAAACTTCGAAAGTGTCTAAACAAATTGTAAAATGTGCACCATGTTTATATACAGGTCACATATTTGAGGACTAAATAACGACATTCTCGGCTAAAAAACCATGACGGTCGCTGCAAGTGGAGTGATACAAATGGTGACACTGCTTCATTGCTGATACTGGGGGAATATCGCACGGCTCTCAGCCGATCAGATTTGAGAACAGAAAGAACTGTTTGGATATGTTTGTATGTGTGTATATGGTTTTAGCTTTAGTTAACGATAATGTTCAACATGGCAGCGAATTTGATGATCATGGTCTGATGTAGATGCACCTCACAACTGCAAATGAATGTCTTTCACACAGCCAACACTTTCTAAAGTGAGCTCTTAAATGACACCACTCCAATGAAAACCACTAATTAAATACCATGTACTCATTTATGCCTGACCACAGTTGCCTGATGCTTTTCTAACCACCATCCTCCATCTCTGCATCTTTCTTTCCATATTCTTGTCTCAATGTAGGACCTGAACAAGAAACAGACTTTGAAGGACCTAGAGTGCGCCATGTTGCTTCGCCATCACGAGTCGACTCAGGAGCTGGAGTTCCGGCAGCTGGGTCTGGTGCAGCGCACACGGGCCGACCTGATCCGGACGCAGCACCAGACCGAGCTCACCAACCAGATGGAGTACAATAAACGCCGTGAACAAGAGCTTCGGCAAAAGCACGCCGTCGAAGTGCGCCAGCAGCCCAAGAGCCTGAGAGTGAGTGACTGTGACATCACTGAGAGTACAGAGGGGGAGGATAATGTTGAAAGGGAGGGGCTTGAAGGTGAAGGGGTGGAGCCAAAGGAACAGTTAGAGGAGGAAGGGAAGAGAGATGGAGAAAAGATAGATGGGGATGAGAGGCAGCCGGTAGGGGCTGTTGAAGACACAGCTGAGCAAGATGAGAGGGAAATAAAACAACTTGAAGGAAATGACACTGAAGAGACACTTACTGACCAATGTGAAACAATAGACAGTGAAGGAAAAGTGGAAGATGCGACAACGGCTGACAATGCCAACGAAAGTGCAAAAGAGCAAACTGAAATCTCGTTAGATGAACAGCAATATGTTGAGGGCAAAATTGACACTGATCCCAGGCAAGTAGAAGGGCTTCCATGGGATGACGCTAGTGATTCAGAGTGTGAGGAAGAGGATAGAGGTGTGGCCGACGGCTGTCCATCAGAGCTAATGCCCGCCCCTTCTTTTGAGCGCCGCCCTCTAGAGCGTGACGCAGACGAACTCTCGGAGTTCTACTTTCCAGATACGTTAGAGGAGCTGGAGCCTCCTCCCGTCTACACGCCTCCCTCTTCCCAACCTACCCTTCCCTCGATCTTTTCTCACACAATCTGCCTCGTTCTTTCGCTCTCGGCAGCCATGCAGCCGTCCGTCTTCACCCTCCTTTTCCTTTCCGTCTTCCTGCTTTCCCTGCGCCGCTCGCCTCCTCTTCCATCGCTTGCTTCTATCCTTCTCTCTGGTGAGCTTGCCTTCCTGGCGCTCTTCTTTTCCTACCTATTCCTGCGCTCCTGCTGCTCTCTCTCATTTTCCACTTACCTTTCACTAACATATTGGGGCTCAGGCCTGTTCAGTCTGGGTTTGTCTTTAAGCTTAGGACTTTATTACGTCCCCATAGCCTTGATCTCTGCGTCCTTTCTTAGCTCGCCCTCACTTTTCCTCTCTCTTTACCTTGTGGTGGTCCTGGTCGTCCGGCCGGCCAGGGTCTTCCTCCAAAACACCCCACGCAAACTCAATCGCCTCTGGATGCGAGTTCTTTTTCGACTGCCAAAGCCACTTTTCACTGTGTGCCAGTCTCTTCTGGGTGGCCTGACCGAGCGCAGCCTCTACGACATGTTCCCTAAAGCCGGACGCAACTGGGGTGGGCGACAGTCCCGAATCCCTGTGCCTTTAAATAGCCTCCTCGCACAATATGAGGCCAAAAGCAAACACTCCGTTCTGTTCGCACGGTTCCTACTTTTGGGACGCCGGTTTGTCCGGCGACCTCTCGGCACTCTGACAGACCTGGCTAACTCCGTGGTGTTGCGCTTAGCCAAGCGTGTGCTGAAGGAACTTCCGCAGAATTACCTGAAACGGCTGCAGGCCTTCGGGTTGCTGCGAAAGGAGAGACCCAGCAAGTTGCCGATTCTTCTGCCTAGAGCCGTGAGGGAACATAGGCGAAGGATGAGGGAGAGGCGAGAGAAGGAGAGGAGGAGAAGGGAAGAGAGAGAGAGGATGTACAGGGAAGAGGGGAGGTGGGAGAGTGTGTTGAGGAGAACCGCCTCAGGGAGGAGTTTGAGAGGAAAGATAGTGCCTTGGAGATAGATTGAGATGGAAGAAGGGGAGTTATGTGAGCGTACACACTGCACATGCCATTCATCCATCATTGTTTGTTTTTCTTTCTGATCTTATGGCTGATTTATTTTAGTCCCTTTGCTCACATGCCCTCCTTTTGTGCCTGATTTTACAGGGTAGTACACGGTTAAAGGATTAGTTTGCTTCAGAATTAAAATTTCCTGATAATTTACTCACCCCCATGTCATCCAAGATGTTTGTCTTTCTCTCTTCATTCGAAAAGAAATTATGGTTTTTGAGGAAAACATTACAGGATTTTTCTCCATATAGTGGACTTGAACAGCTACCAATGGGTTGAAGGTCCAAATGTCAGTTTCAGTGCAGCTTCAAAGAGCTCTACACGATCCCAGATGAGGAATAAGGGTCTTATCAAGTGAAATGATCAGTCATGTTCTAAAAAAATATATATATCCTTTTTAATCACAAATGCTAGTCTTGCACTGCTCTGCGATGCACCACACATTACATAATCACGTTGGAAAGGTCACGCGTGACATTGGCGGAAGTACCGCGGTAGGGTGAAAAACTCATCCGACATCATTGTTTTACCTTTTTTTGTAAAGGGTGTTTGACTTAGTCTTTGCATGTTCGCTTTGTAAACACTGGATCGGTACTTCCGCCTACGTCACGCGTGACCTTTCCAACGTGATTACGTAATGTGTGGTGCATCGCAGAGCAGTGGTTAATTTGTGGTAAATGACCGATTGTTTCATTAGATAAGACCCTTATTCCTCGTCTGGGATCATGTAGAGCTCTTTGAAGCTGCTTTGAAATGGCAATTTGGACCTTCAACCCATTGGTTGCTGTTAAAGTCCACTATATGGAGAAAAATCCTGGAATGTTTTTCTCAAAAACCTTAATTTCTTTTCGACTGAAGAAAGAAAGACATAAACATCTTGGATGACATGGGGGTGAGAGAATTTCATTCTGAAGTGAACTAATCCTTTAAAGAGAAAGTTCAGTCAAAAATGGAAATTCTGTAATTTACTCACTCTCTTGTCGTTCTAAACCCACAAGACTTTGGTTAAACTTTGAAAAAGAAATGTTTTAATGAAACCAGAGGTTTCTGTATTTCATTTGAAAGTCCAGGTAACCAAAACTTGAAGATCCATAAAGGTTATAAAGGCATCATAAAATGTATTACCGTTCAATGGAGGGAGGGAAAGTGTTTTGGGTTTGGTATTAACAACATGAGTAAATGATGACAGAATTTAAATTTTGGGTGAACTATCCATTTTAGAATAACATACTTTTTACAACTCGCTCATTCACGGTCAGCCGCCAGTGAATGGAAAGCTTTAGTCGATTTATTGTGCTTTTTGTAAAAGTTTCTGGGTTTTATTTTTTATTTTATTTTTTACTCTGAGTTATTTTATTCTCAAATAGCAAGAGCTATATGTGTTATGGTGATTGTTGAAGCCATGTCTGTGCAATCTTGATTTAGTTTTTATTTTGTTTTGAAGGAGGGTCTTGATTTCAACATTGAAATTGTATTGCAAAACCAAAATGGCTCTTTGTGAAAATGACCATAGGCCTTTCAATTAAGCCATGCATGTTAAATGCAAAATTTACTGTTTCTACTGTGAAAGTGGATTATTATACAGTGCTTTACACTATAAATCTCCCCAAAACACAACACTACAAGCTTATTCTTCCAAAAGTGCAATAGAAGTTTATCAGATAAAGCGCCAATGATTTATTTTTCCTACTTTTCAAAGAAGTCCTGGGTGTACAATAAGTTTTGTATTGAAATAGTAAAACATTGGAAACTAGGCTGCGTATTTTTGCAAAAGCAGTGTTTTGTATCATTTTAAAAGCTTGAGATCAACTAAAAGCAGCTTAAAATATTATTAAAGTCCTCTCACTGGAAGTTTTAGAGGCAGGGCCTTATGAATGGCAATCATATGCCACATGATCTGGGGTTTTTCCACCATCAGATGAATGAGCAATCCTAAATGCTGTTAGTTCAGACCTGCCACTATAGCAGTGAACTTTATTGAATGTTAATGTTAATTTAAACATTAATCTCTTAACTTTAAGTAAAATATTTACTCTGCAATGTGGGTGATCTATAAATTCAGTATATGAGATATGCAATTTTATTTAGAGGAAAACATCAAACGGGATCCTGCTGTTTTCCTGTTGTATTACTAAAGATGTGAGTGGTTGATGTGCTTTTTTGGCACATATCTTACACTTGATATAGTTTAGCACCCAAAACAATTTTACTCAACAGTATATGAGGAAATGTGTTTGTAGACTGTTGAATTTGGGAACATGTATACCGAGTTTAGAAATATATATATTGTTATTGCACTAGAGGCAATGATCTGATCATATTTACCATGTAAACAAGTGTTTTGGACACATCCTTGTGAACAGAGGTCTAGCCTGTTTAGATGAAGCATTTATGCAAGACTTTCATAGGTTAGCCTTAGTTTTTCAATGTTTGCATGGTTATTTTATATTTGTTAGTACTCTATTACTGCATATCAAAGACTATATAATAAGAAGCCATTTTGACAATCATCTTAATGTAAGGCTTGACAAGAAGAATGCAAATTGACAACCAAAGATTAAAACAGAGTCGTGACATAAGAAATGAAGAGGTGGATGTTTGGATTGATTAAAAATAGCTTGCACTGCTCACAAACGCTCTGTAAGAACTCTACAAATACTAAAAGGTCTTTATAGAAATCTTAACTTTATCAAAGGGACCATTTGTGAACTACAGCGGAAATGAGACACAAGTAATGAGGAAATGCAATATGCATATTTTAAGAAAATTAAATTTCTTGGCAAAAAAGGATGCATTTCAGTTTTTAGCCATATTTGTTCCAGTTATTGAAAATTTACAATTTTACGTTTGTGTTCCTTTAATTTTGTCTTGTTACTTATTGTTTACATATGCTATGCTCCCTTTTTTTTTTTTTTTTTTTTTNCTAAATCACAAAGTCTGTCTTAATTATTATTTGATGAATGTTTGTGTTTTTTGTGTTGCATTGCACCGTCTGTTTCAAGGCCATTGTGTGTGCATTTCATCCTCATTTTGTGTTTGTGCATGAATGGATGTTTACTTTGTTCAAACAAAGATTTCTGTTATATGTTTCTGAAATAAATTCTTTATCATAATCATTGTCTTTTGGTTCATTTTATATTTTACATTACATTTTTTAAGTATTTTTGTCTATTATTCATCATCTCAGTTTTATGTTTTCCATTAATATAGCTGTGATGCTGCTGTTTCTTTAATGTTATAATGAAGTTATAATTAAGTTTCTTATGAATTCTGATCTGAGCGCAGTGTTAGTTTATTAACTTGTACACTCAAATATGTGATTAAACTTTAAGATGTTTTTTTTGGGGAAAAATTTGAATAAAAATTGAAAATTTAATTGGTTTCTCACATAAAGAGACCAAAAATTGTGGAGACTGTACACTCAAAAAAGTGCTGGGTTCAATTTTTAAGTAAAATTTTAACCCAACGGCTGGGTTTGTCCATATTTGACCCAATTTTGGGTTGAAACAACCCAGGATTTTTTTAGAGTGTATAAAAATGCTGGGTTAAAAACAACCCAAGTTGGGTTGAAAATGAACAAACCCAGCGGCTGGGTTAAATGTTTGCTCAACCTGCTGGGTAGTTTTATTTAACTCTACTATCGTTTAAAAGTTACTGTATTGCTTAATTTGCTTGCTTAAAATGAACCCAAAGTATGTTGGAATTTAACATTTATTAATGTTTAATTAACATTAAGTTTAATGAATAATAATTAAACAATAAACCTTTATTAAATTGCCTAATGTTCACCTTTTGATTATTATTCTTGCCTCTAGTAATTATGTGTCTGATTTTTAATTTCCAACCTATTTTGGGTTCATTTTAAGCCAGCCATATAGTCATTTTTAATCAATAGTTGAGTTAAATAAAACTACCCAGCATATTAGGCAAACATTTAACCCAACTGCAGGGTTTGTCCATTTTCAACCCAGCATTTTTTATAGTGTAGAGAGTCTGAATTTATAGATTTCTGCTCAAAATTATTTGTGCTATTTCATGTGTCCCACAATATGATGCTACATACTACAAAAAAATGACATTGTTTTAAAGCGTTTTATAACCAATGACGGCACATTCGTGCTGTGACACTTCTTTCCCCCTCCACTCTTTCTTATCTGTCTGTTGTCAATCCTTGTTACAACGCTCTTCCCTGTTCCTGTAGTCCAAAGAGCTGCAGATTAAGCGTCAGTTCCAAGACACGTGTAAGATCCAAACACGTCAGTATAAAGCTCTGAGGAACCATCTGCTGGAGAACACGCCGAAGTCGGACCATAAGGCCGTGCTGAAGCGTCTCAAAGATGAGCAGACTCGTAAGCTGGCTATTCTGGCCGAGCAATACGACCACTCGATCAACGACATGCTGTCCACACAGGCTGTGAGTAAGGCAAGGACACATGAATCACAATTCCCATCCCACTGACCACCAAAACCCTCACTCAAACCTACACCATCAGTGACATACTCTCAAAACAGTACATGGTAAGGTATATCACCCTACATCTGATCCCAGCAGCCACACTCCAGCATTAGAGATACCCCTGCCTCATTGACCTTTGCCATTTTGTGCTGTTTCACTCCAGCTGCGATTGGATGAGACGCAGGAAGCGGAGTATCAGGTGCTGAGGATGCAGCTGCAGCAGGAGTTGGAGCTGCTCAATGCGTACCAGAGTAAAATCAAGATGCATACTGACACTCAGCATGAGAGGGAGGTTAAAGATCTGGAGCAGAGAGTGTCCATCCGCAGAGCCCTGCTGGAACAAAGGGTAAAGGCTGACTGCACTCATTCACGGCCATGTTGGTAGATAAATGGAAGTTGTAAGGCAGTGGTTCTCAACTGGTTGCGACTCGAGTGGTAACTGAACAGTATCTAAATTTTACAAAAATATGCAATGTCCGTTTCCATCAGGTTGGGATACGGTAATCTCCATCATCGGACAAGGATTTTACAGTAATGTTTTACTTGGGAAACGTACTTCAATGGAGCCCCAGTAAAAAGGCCTGTTGCATATAGCTAGTTGAACAAACATTGAGTTTGAGATTAGGTTTATAGTTGACAAATCCATATAAATCTGATCTGGTTCAGTGGGCTCACAACGCTCGGTATAAATGTTCTCTGTCAACTCAGGTTTGCAATTAACCGTTAAGCATGTGCACCTGAAAGTGAACAGCCAATCACACGAAACATGGAGAGCGTCAGTTTCAGATTCACTTCTCGTGGGAGAGCTGTGCAATTCACTTCTCTGATGAAGATTAAGAGATCATGAAAAAATATCATGAAATTAAAATGCAGGAATAAACAAGTTTGAGAAGGCAGCTGAAAGAAAATATCTGACTATATCAATGCATGTGAATCAAACAAATAGACCTTATTATTTATATATTTTCACAAAGACCTCTAAAGAATGCACGTAAGATTAATCTGTTTAAAAGCTTATATATTAAAGCTTGGATTTATATTTCTTTACATTAATTTAAAAGCAAAATTTAATATTAATTGTAAATAAATATAATAATTACATGAATATATTATATGAATTATACATAATTACAATTCATATAATGTAATAAATGATTAGCAGCAAAAGATGAGCAATTTTGTCTCTAAAATTCTTTCACTTCAAACTGCTTTAAAGGCACAATATGTAATTTGGATTAAAATATATAAAAACCACTAGAACAGTGTTATATATTTTGTTGACTTGTGTACTTACATCATCCCAAATGTTTCCAAGAATGTTTAAATCCAGAGAAATAAGCTATTTTAACCAGGACACGGACCGTGCCGCGTTACCCTTGATTTTATTTTGAAGAAACCGTGGAAACACCAAAGATGCTTTAATATATTATGTGTTTTATTAAACAAGTGAACAACTAATCATTGTTATATAGCTCAATACAGTAAGTCTTATTGTTGAAATCTCGTTTTCTTTATTTACGTTGAGTACCATGACTAATATCGATCTGGTTTACTGCAGTGTGCGACAAGTGTCTCATAGCAGCCACCGAGTGAACGCACAGAGTAGCACTATAACAACTTTCAACTCACAAATGTATCTAATATGATAAACAGTGCTGCTTTACCCCACATACGCTTGACCGGAAGAAGCGGAAGCGGCGACTGTGGCATAATAAAAGCTCCACTGCTGTCGAGACGTGTGTCGTGCTCGTCTCTCATTAGCAATCGCTCCAGCGGCCTCGTTCCACTCCAACGGCTTTCAGCCCCACCCTGCTTCATACTACAGTAATGTTAATAAATCTTTAATACATTAGCTCATCTATGAATATGATTTCTGCCTGAGTCCCATCGGATTCTTTTCCACAGGCTGTAGATGTGAACTCCCATGATTCCACAAAATCAAGGTGTCATCAAACCTTTGTTTTGAATAAGCAACCTCTAGCGGTCAAAATTACATATTGTGCCTTTAATTTGGAGCGAGAGATACAGGAGGAGTGGCTTTATTGCATTAGAAATGTCACTTTACTCACAGCTGATTGGCCCAGTTTTGGTCTGCGATCTCTAACCCAGAATAAAACCTGCTCCGGATGCATGTTAGCCGTGTACCATGGCTATGAAACCCGCAAAAAACCAATCCACCTTCTTGAGCCCGAAAAAACTGAGTTTGCTCAAACTAATCCTAAACTTACCTGGGTAGCAACTGAAACTGGCTTCATGCAACAGGCCACTCGTCTTCACCCGCCAGTTGAGGACCATTCTCCTAAAAGTGCAATTCTGACATCCACTGATCTCTTTTCCAGATTGAAGAAGAGATGCTGGCCCTGCAGAACGAGCGTTCGGAGCGCATCCGTTCCCTCCTGGAGCGTCAGGCGTCTGAGATCGAGGCCTTCGACTCTGAGAGCCTCCGCTTGGGATTCAGTAGCCTGGCTTTGACGGGCATCCCCTCTGAGGCTCATCCCAAGCAGGGCTACCCGTCCAGCCAGACCCCCCGTCCATCCGGCCACTGGAGTCACGGCGGGGCGCCGCATCCCCACTCCCGCAGGGGTCCCAGCCGGGCCGAATCCTCTTCCTCGTCGTCCGCCTCCCACGCCTTGGGCTTAGCGCGAGACGGGCCTTTGCACCACTCCTCCCGGTCCTCGTCATCATCTTCGTCCTCCTCCTCGTCCTCCCATCACAACCGCCACCACCTTCCCCAGCACTACCATCACCAGAGCACGCCACAGCTGTACAGGGAGAGAGAGAGGGATAGAGAGAGGGAGCGGGAGAAAGAGAAGGAGTGGGGCGGAGGGAGCAGGGGGGACCTTGGGCACCCCCACGTCTTCTCCCACCACCTTCCCTCCCGCTCCTCCTCCCAGTCCCTCGCTCTCCTCCCTCCTCCTCCTCCCGCACCACCTACCATCTCACTGTCAGCCTCCTCCGCCCAGTCGTCTTCCTCTCAAGGAGTGTACGGAGGAGGCGGAGGAGGGCTGGTGGTGCGGGGTCCCAGCCTGATGGCATTGAGGAACAGCCCGCAGCCCCTGCGCAGAACCGCATCTGGCGGCGGCCCAGGAGGGTCTGGCGGTGCAGACGGAGTCCTCAGCCGTAGTACCTCGGTGACCTCGCACATCTCCAACGGATCCCACCTCTCCTACTCTTAAGGGAACGGAGTAAGGAGGTCGGGTTTGCTTTGTTGAATTCCTCCAAGCCATTACAATACAAGTGAGAGCACATTTTACTTGTCCTAAAGCTTTTGTTTTCCCTGCTCGTTGTTGTTTTTGTTTTTTTGTTTTTGTAAAAAAGCGGGAAACTGGCTTTGAACATCACCACTGCCTTTAAGATGTCTTAAAGGGATGCTGCGCGACTTCTTTAGTGTGATGGGGAGAATTCGTACATGCACACACTACAATATGAACACAGAATGTCTATAAAGTTCTATGTCAGTCAGACTTTATGAATACATTTACGTCTATGGGAGTTGCTCCAATGCATGAAGATTAATGTAGTAAATACATTTGTATTCATATGTTATCCAGTCACATTTGAGATGTAAAGGTGCGGTCACATTAGCGATGTTCCAGGGAAATTTCACAGATATAAAAAAAAGGGTAATTGTACATCAAGAGCGTTACGATGTATGAAGCACTTCTCACACAGAAGTCACTTTCAAACAAAGCAGCTTTCTGTTGGTCGGCAACTTTTTCGCCTTACTCCCTTTTCACTTTATGCGAAACTCCTGAATTCTCAGAATTCTATTAAAATGACTGGATTTTCGCCTGCAAAATTTCGCCTTGAAATGGTAAATGTGACCGCACCTACCTTTGCAAAATCATTGACTGCATCCAAAATCGCATACTTCCCTAATTAGGCGAAAAACATAATGTGACCGTAGTAGTATGTCCGAGTTCACATTATTCATAAAACAGCACTACTTCTGGCGAGATTATGAAGTGCACATATGATGGAGACTTTACTAACCCAAAAGGCCATTGGAGAGGAATGGCAGTGAACGGACGCAACTGACGCTGGTAGGTCACATGATAAATGTAGTACTTCCGGATAACTTTCATACTGTATAGATCACACTTTTTTTTTTTTTAACAGTTGTGAAGTAATTACTTACTCAAAAGAAGATCCTACTTGGAGGGTATGCGATTTCAGATGCAGCCATATACTTTTAGAGTAAATATCCCACCAATTGGATCTTTTATTGTGTATATATAAATATATATATAAATATATAGTATCTAAAGTGTTGAAGCATTGTGTCCACAGTTTTCTATAGTAATTATGACTATTGACATTTTGATAAAAAGACATGAAAAGAATAGTCCTAACATTTAATTGCAGAAATTGGATCTGGAGTGGATGGCGTAATTCTCGATACCATGTTTGATGTCATCATGACAACATTTTTAAAATTTCTCAAAGCATCTGGTTGTAATTTTTAGAAGCAATGCTTCTTTGAGTCTAGTGTGTGTTATCAATACATGAGTACGCAATTATTAATATGCGAGTATTAATAATTGTTAATAATCATTTTGAGTGTATGCATTGGCTGAATGGGATGCAGTCTGGTAATATTGACACTTTTGTACACAAACACACCAAAAAAAAAAAAAAAAGATTTAAAGGAAGATTGGCTTATTCACTTGGGTAAGCATCCTTTAACTCAAATCCTAGACGATAAAAACGGACTTGATTTAATTACAATCACTAATCTTTAGGAAAGAACTGAATCATTGTGTATTATTTTGAACGTTGAGAGGTAAGGTGCATTTATTGAAACTCTCCAGAGACAAGCAGGTGCAGTAAGTCATCATATGATGGAAGACTCTTTATTACAATGAAGACGGAAAGAACTTTGGGGAAAATGTTGCAGCTGCTATAGCTGTGTTTCTAATTTAAGCGGAGTGCACAGATGTCTATATATATATATATATATATATATAAAATGTGTTCTCTGATTGATTGTGTTTGACAATGAATAGAGCATTTGAGCATTCAACAGATACTCAGCTGTGCATCGACCAAGGCTGTGTTTTCACAGACGCATTCAGAGATATCCAAGAAGAACACAAGTGGAACTTGATGAACTCCGAAATCAAGCAAGAAACACCAGCTCTGATATCTCTCTCTGTATAACCTACGACTTTATGCTTGGTTTAAAGTAAAACAGTGCATGCAGAACTTCTAATGTATCAAGAATGTCAGATATAGTGTTTGGAGGGCCAATGAGATTGTACCATTGAATGGACTGACTTGTTTGTGAGATATGGTGTGATGTTACTTAATGATCTTAGCACAGTGATGCCATTATAATGTTGAATGTTAGAGCTAATATTGCAAAAGCAAGTCTACAGGCAGGTTAAACTAGTCTGGATCCATGTATGGTGGTAAAGGAGGCTCTCTAGATAGTATGGAGTGAATTGTTGAGATAGACTCATTTGTCTATCATATGTGTATGTATGTGTTGACAGGTTGTTGGGTCAAAGTGGAGGTTTTTTTTTTTTTTTATTTTCTGAGAGGACATTTCTTGAAACATTAATTGCTGAAATCAAGCCGTTTCTGGCTTGAAGGGAGAAAACACTTGGAAGAAAAATAAATGCGAATTTAAATGACAATAAATTGATATCAACGTGGATTTGTCTTTATTGTGTTCTTTACATATTTGTTTCAGTATAGACAACTAAAATAATTCCTAAAGGGTTTAAATGTACAAACATCTAATCGTCACTATATCCGACATTGATGTCTGGCATCAATAACAAATCCGTGAAGAATCCTCTATGCGTCATTGCGACGTGCCCTTTAAGACGTGCACGAGCTTTTTAGCTTCATTCAATTAGAAGAGACTTGTGCACAAAAATACGATCTTATAAATATAAATAAAATTAAAAAGTGTAGCATATATATACATATATAGCACAGCCTCACAACTTTAACTTTTTTTTAAAAGTTTTTTTTTTACGTACTGCTTGTTAACCGAAAAGTTATCAAAAAATGAAAAACTACAAGCAAATATTTAGATATGTAAACGAACAGAAAATATGTAACGTTACTGCAGATGCTAAAAATGTCTGTTCTCTGAATATGAAATTTGGCAAGTAACAGTATTAATATTGACAGCAACATACTTTCTCTTTTGGTTCGTAAGGTTATAAAAACCAAACAGTATCTTTACAAAATATTTTATATAAATGAACGTAGTGCAGATTCGTTCATTTCTAGAGGTCATTTAGTCTCGGTCAACAGACTGTTGTCACGTGACGTCAACGGCTCTATTTCTGTCGGCTCATTTTCTGAGAGGAAGGAGGAAAGCGACGGAAATAGGAGGGGGAGATAGAGCCACCGATCCCTTTAAGAACAACTGGGACATAGCGGAGAGAGGAAAAGGAGAGGAGGGGGTAGAAGAAAGAGGAATTAAAAAAGAAAAGGAAGAAAGAGACAGGGAAGGGAGGGAGGAGAGAGAGAGAGCGCGCGATAAAAAAAGAAAGATGACATCCTGTGAATTGAAGCGCCGAGGTGGAGCGGCGGGCTGCGGCCGGGCTCGAGTGTTATTCGTCCGGGTCACGGCTTGAATCCTACAGCGAGGCTTCGACAAACACCCGATTGGCCTGTCGGGGGGATCGAGGAAAAAACACTGATTTATCCATAGCAGCCTTTAAGTTTGACTATTTAAAATGCGTCAAGCGCATTACGTATAACCGCTATTTTAACGTCTAAATGCCTCAACTGCTGTTTTATAATGCATGATGTTAGCCGGTAGAAATAACATTATTGGTTTCGGTTTTTAAGTCATGCAAATGAATAAATAGCATGTTGTTGTAATGTCTCGGGTTAAAGTTGGATAGCAGCATATTAAACACTAAAGAGTGTGCATTATTGCCTGCTAATCCAGGCCGATAATTAAATATGCGATTGGGGGAATACTTAAAAAACACATCTGAACATTAATCGCAAACTACAGACTATTTAAAGGATGTCAGTTGTTCGCTATTAATCTTAATGATCGTGTAGTTGATTATAATATCCATCGCTGTGGAACAAAATGGATGCCGCGTGGAGCAATTTTCTCTTCCAGGTGAGATTTAACGGTGTGTGTGTAGAGATAAATTGATGTGAAATTCATGTTATTACAAAGTTGTAACAACATCTACATTACTACATTAAAATTGCGAGGAGGTTCACCTAAGTTATACCTACACTGAAGTTTTGAATTCAAACTTAGTACTTTGTGATTGTTCTTTCCCAGACCACACCTTCCCAGACCCAAGTGGAGGGGACCCTCCAATCAGAACTTCTGCCTGTCCACACGACCTCTCCTCAAACCCCGCCCAACGAGCACATAGCTCCGCCTCCATCGACAGTGGACACTGCTGCTCTCAATGAGGACCCTGTACCTGGTGGGTGAGAGTGAGGGAGGGATGGGGAAGGGGAGGGAGGTTTGGAGAGGAGCGAGGAAGCTGGCTGGGAGGGGTTGGAGGTTTTCTGTGGTTGTTCAGTGTTCCTCTGTCATCACATAGAGCAGTGTAGTTGAACCGCTGTGTGGAATATAGTCATGTTATCTTCAGCCGGAGGTCAGCCATACAGCGAAGATTGATCTTCGTTATGACATTTTTAAGGTCCTACCTTTAGAAATGAAACACAGTCATAAAAAACCTGGAAATTGGTATAGAGGAATGATTTTAAAAATCAGGAACGACTGAAAAATTAGTAGAAAGTCGAAAGGTCAAAAAGGTCACATATACTGTTCGGTGAATTTTCGCAGGCAAAATCTACCCACTTTTGGGAATTTCACATGAGGGTGAAAGATTTACCCATGCAGATTTCACAACGGGTTGAAGTTGGTCATGCAAATGTACTGCGTTGACCAACAGAAAGCTGCTTGTTTGAAAGTGACTTCTTTGTGAGCTGTGCTTCATGCATCGCTACACTATTCACAATAGACAATGCCCACGAAATTTCGACAATTCTTGGAAAGTCGTTGGTCAAAAAGTGTATTTGTAAAGGTACGTCACATTTACCGTTGTTCGACGATTTTTCGTGTGCGAAATTCAGTCATTTCAGATGAGGAAGAAAGATTTCCCCATGCAAATTTTGCAACAGTTTCAAGTTGGTCACGTGAATTCGCTGCTTTGACCAGCAGAGAGCTGCTTGATTTGAAAAGGACTTTCTTTGAGAGCTGTGCTCCATACATCGCTATACTATCAACAATTGACCTTTTTTTGCCTGCAAAATTTTGCAGAATTTCTTGGAAAGTCATAGGTAAAAAAAAAAATAGAGGTGCACCGATACTAAATTTCTCTGCTGATACCGATAGTTTGGTTTTTCTTAAAGGGTTAGTTCACCCAAAAATGAAAACAGTGTCATTCATTACTCACCCTCATGCCGTTCCACACCCGTAAGTCCTTCGTTCATCTTCGGAACGCAAATTGAGATATTTTTGTTGAAATCTGATGGCTCAGTGAGGCCTGCATAGCCAGCAATGACATTTCCTCTCTCAAGATCCATTTATGTAGTAAAAACATATTTAAATCAGTTCATGTGAGTACAGTGGATCAATATTAATATTATAAAGCGACGAGAATATTTTTGGTGCGCCAAAAAAAAACAAAATAACGACTTATAAAGTGATGGACGATTTCAAAACACTGCTTCAGGAAGCTTCGGAGCGTTATGAATCAGTGCCGAATCATGATTCGGATCACGTATCAAACTGCCAACGGCTGAAATCACGTGACTTTGGCTCTTCGAACCGCTGATTCGACACACTGACTCATAATGCTCCGATGCTTCCTGAAGCAGTGTTTTGAAATCGACCATCACTATATAAGTCGTTATTTAGTTTTTTTTTGGCGCACCAAAAATATTCTCGTCGCTTTATAATATTAATATTGAACCACTGTACTCACATGAACTGATTTAAATATGTTTTTAGTACCTTTATGGATCTTGAGAGAGAAAATGTCATTGCTGGCTATGCATATTTCAACAAAAATATCTCAATTTGCGTTCCGAAGATTAACGAAGGTCTTACGGGTGTGGAACGGCATGAGTGTTAGTAAAAAATGACAGAATTTTCATTTTTGGGTGAACTAACCCTTTAAGAAAAAAAAAAATCTCTCCCAAATAATGTTACAAACTATTCAGGAAGCCCTCTCATTTGGTGCACTACAATATTAGAGGTTACAATTAACAGCAGAAGTTTTATATTCAGCTGCTGTTTACTTTCAGATATAATAATTACACTCAAATAAAAACTGAAATGTTTGTATAAATCTTAGAATTACATAAGGTAGTTTTAATAAGCATTTGTTGTCTTCATGGCAAATTTATTACATGACATATAATTAACAGTAAATAAGCTCCTCTCTACTCTTTTTTTATATATAGATAGCTAAGGNAATGTGACATATTGTTCACAAGTTTTATTGACATCTTTCCACGGTTGAAGCACAAATAAAATGATTACATGAGACGTGATACATTCCGTTCAGTTGTACTAGGCTATATCTTTCAACATACCTCTGATGATCATGCATGTTTTTCGAGATATAACTTGTATTGAAGAGGAAGAAAAGACTCGCGCTCCGATCTGCTGCATTACAGCGATCTGACACGTCACATTTAAGAGCGTCAAAACGATTTATTGTTTGAATTTCATGATGAAATGGACAGAATTTGAAAACTGAAACTTTCATTCTTATCACAAGTAACAAAGCACAAAGCCTTTTGCTATTATTGGACGGGAGGCGCTACAAATAATATTTGATGTAGCAAAAAATATAAACGCAGACCTGGCAACCCTGGCTTGAAATACGGGTGATTCATAGGGTCAAAAAGAGCCTGCTTTAGCATCACTATTTTTAAACTGTTAATGCGTTAAAATTCAACACAAAAGCTGGTTTGCCTACCGCCAAGAAGAAGAAGAATAAATTCAACAGGAGTGATTTTCTTCACACACAGTATGTATAAGTTGCAGTCTGAACACGTTTTTCCGCACCCTTTTGATTGACAGGCTATAATCGGCCAATCATCGGCCGATTGTTTAAAAACGGCCAATAGTGATGATAATAGCTTTTATTTATCGATACCGATTGTTAGATGATACATCGGTGCATCTCTAGTCAAAAACTGTGTCTGTAAAGGTGTGCTCACATATATTGTTGTTCAACTAATTTTCGCAGGCAAAATCCAGTCATTTCAGTAGGAATCCGCTCAATCAAGAATTTCTCATGAGGGAGAAAGATTTCCCCATGCAGATTTGAGTAAAAAAAAAAAGTTCTGTGCTTCATTCATCGCTACACTATTGACAATAGAAAATTGACTTTTTCTGCCCTCAAGTCGTATGTCAAAAAGTGTGTTAGTGTCTGTAAAGGTACAGTCACATTTACTGTTGTACGTCGAATTTTCACGGACGAAATCCAGTCATTTCAATCGCATAAGGGTGAAAGATTTCCACATGCAGATTTTGCAATGGGTTCAATTTGGTCATGTGAATTCGCCATAATTACCAACATAGAGCTGTTAGGTTTAAAAGTGACTTCTGTGTGAGCTGTGCTTCATGCATCGCTATAATATTGACAATAGCGATGGACCTTTTTTACCTGATGTGACAGCACCTTAAAGGATTAGTTCACCCAAAAATCAAAATTCTGTCATTAATTACTCACCCTCATGTCGTTCCACACCCGTAAGACCTTCGTTCATCTTCAGAACACAGATATTTTTGATGAAATCGGAGAGGTATATGACTCGTCCATAGACAGCAAATATAATTAACACTTTCAAGGTTCAGAAAGGTACTAAAGACATCGTTAAAACAGTCAACGTGAGTACAGTGGTTCAACCTTAATGTTATGAAGAGACGAGAATACTTTTTGAGCGCAAAAACAAAACAAAAGTAATGACTTTATTCAACAATATCTTCTCTTCTGTGTCATTCTCCAATGCTATTTACGTTTAGCGCTTCCAGGTTCTACGTCAGAACGCCGACTCATTATTGGCCGGCTCGCATGCGTCGTGCTGCTCGTGTGAACAGTGTTGGCCAATACCGGCCAGTCCTGACTTAGGAAGCGCTGCAATGTAAATGGCGTAGGAGAATGACACAGAAGAGAAGGTATTGTTGAATAAAGTCATTATTTTTATGTTTTTGCGCACAAAAAGTGTTCTCGTCGCTTCGTAACATTAAGGTTGAACCACTGCGGTCACGTGGACTGTTTTAACGATGTCTTTAGTACCTTTCTGGACCTTGACAATTTAACCTTGATGTTAAATTGCTGTCTATGGAGGAGTCAGAGAGCTCTCGGATTTCATCAAAAATATCTTAATTTGTGTTCCTAAGATGAACGAAGGTCTTACAGGTGTGGAACGACATGAGCGTGAGTAATTAATGACATAATTTTCCTTTTTAGGTGAACTAACCTATTAACTGTCTTATTACTGATTAGTAACGCTCAGTTTTGACTTTCCATCCCATCAGTGAAGCCAGTGTCCAGGACGGCTCGTGCGGCTCATATCTGCTCAATTTGCAGTAAGCAGTTCAAGAACAGCTACAACCTGCGGCGCCATCAATCCGTCCACACCGGCATCCGCATGAAGGGGGGCTCCCAGAGCCAAGAGGCCGTGGCCAAAGAGAGTGCAGAAAGACACACAGTCCCTCTCTCTCTCCTTCACCTCTCCATACCCCAACAGCAAACCCAAACGCTGCCCCCTACTGCCATGCTGCCGCCTCCCCACACACAAGTCCTGGCCTCTCATGATGGAAATGATGTTGCCATGGAGAGCGTGGCTTCCACTGTGACCGCCCTCCCTCCTCCGACTGCTGTTGTCATGGTAACAGGGGAGCCTGTACAGGTGGGCATCCGTTTTGTTTGTGTGTGTATTCTCAGATATTGCATTCATGTAGCATACATTAAATCACATAAAGTTGCGACCAATTTAATATACAAATATGTTTATATGTAGAAGCTAATTTTTTTAAAACTTCTGCAATCCTTGGATATACTTTTTTTTTTTTTTATGGTTCCCATGGTCAGGGAATATGGAAAATTTGATTAAGATCAAAGTCTTATTGGAGATATTTACACACTGATAAATATAATTTAAATATAAAAATTAAAAACCTTGGTAGCTGACATATAAATGGAAAAATGCCCCAGAAATCTCTATGAAATGATTTTGAACTATTCTTATATGTGCTGTATTAATGAATGACTGGAAAGGTAATGTAAATGTCATGGAAATTCCTCTTTAAAAAAGGGTGTTAAGAAAATATCACCTGAAGCAGCAGAAAGAAGAAATTGTTTGCCTAGGCTCAGAAATGAATGAGGGTTCGGTGCAAAAATGGATACCAATTATGAATACCTCTCTTTTTATCTGTAACATTTGGTATATTTCTGGATTTTTTTTGCTGAAGGCCTAATTATGAATATTATCAAATAAATTAGTAATTAAAGAGTTAATTCTGCTTTAATATTTTAGGTAACATCCCACTTAACATTTTATATATTTCTTGATTTTTTTATTATTTTTTGCTCAAGGCCTAGTTATGGATACTATCAAATAAATTAATAATTAAAAAGTTAATTCTGATTTAATTTTGTAGTTAACATCCCAATTACTCAAATAGAGAATTTATTTAAATTAATTGTATTTTGAACAGAAGTATTTTGCATAATAAAATGGAACATTGTCGTTTATATGTTGGGGTGGAAAAATTCCCTCATAAACGTAAATTCCCCTGAAAATCAGATCCAGGAGATAAGAATTAGTTTGATGTTTGCTGGTTGTATACATAAGGTGAAAAAAAACAACACTAAACAAACCAGTAACTACACTGATCATGTGTCTGTGTTGTTTTAAACTGCACATAAGCACAAGTTTACATGTGTTTATATGTGGTTTTTTTGGTGAGTATGATGTTTGATACATCAGACTTTAGTATGATGTAGTAAAAATATGGAGTTAACACTCAAGGAGGAAAAACCACCTCAGAGGCCCAAACCAAGCAAAAATATGCAATTTGTGCAGATGCTGATGTTTGTATGGCCAAAAGTAAGATGAAATTCTGATGCTTTTAATGCAAATCAGTGAGATCTTAATAACAGTATAACAGACTACTTGCATAAAATGCATATAAATATCAGTTGTCACTGTCTATCCTCTGAATAATGTTTTAGTAAGATGATATTTAAATGCTTAGTTTTATGATCAAAGCTCTCATTTTTATTGAGGGGGCAAAACATGTAATGCAATATAAAACAATGGTTATTGAGAGATAAACAAATAAATGTTTCTCAAAAGCCTAATGGATCATATTTGTTACTCACATTTTACCATGATTAAAAAAAAAATAAAAAAAAAGTATGGATAATCAAGTTTCAGTCCAGTTAGTGTTCATCTTGAAATACAACTAACAATATTATTCTTACATTTACTTACGTTTAAATCATTCCACAGCAAAAAGACACACGAATCACGACCTGAAGTTGGACATATACTAACTAAGTTCATACTTTTTATCAAGTAAAAGTTATCAATCAGACAACAGAAGGCATATTTTGATCATGTTGATCATTTAGAGGCCTTAGAAATTTGTGCATCAAATATGACACAGTGTGCTTTCTAAGGTTAATAAACTTAAATTAAACATACTTTTAAAAATGCAATACAAAATTGGCATTTTTTTTTACATACAGTTCTATAAAATAAAGAATCGCTATATAAGCAACTTGATTAATGAATTAATAAAACCATCAAGGTTTAGTGTATTGGTCGGACATGCAAAAGGTAGTGGAGGAGTACTTTTAATTAAAAGCACAAAAACTTTAAAACATTTTCCTGTAGCTGTTCTCTGCCTCAGTAGTACAGCATAGCCAACCTTCCTTCAGATTTGTCCAATGGGATTCAAGCACTGTGAGTGCACAGTTCCTGAGTTTCAGAGGTGCACACGCTATGCAAAGCAGAGCCCGCAGGGTATGCGATGACATCACTTTTTGTGTATGCACCCTTGCTCTCATGGAAATATAAACGAGGCTTCAGACTGTTATTTTAGGACATTCTTCAGACTAGGGCTGCAAGATAATGCAAAATCTGCTATATATATTGACATATAAAAAAAAACTTGGATTTTCACCAGATGACTTGAATAGCTGCTGTATATTTGAAAAGAAAGAATCATTATAGAGTGAGTGGAGTGATTTTGAAAATTACTTTTTACTCTGAAGACTATTAAAATGGCAATCCATTTAGAGCTGAATGATTTAGGAGCTTCACAGTAATATATATATATATATATATATTTTTAAATTTGCAAATAAAAGTTTATTGGAGTACGTTTTACAAGAAAATGCTATTTCAGTCTTTCTACTTCAAAATGTCATGTTTACTTTAATGTGTTACTTGCCGTTTCTTTGTAATCATTTGTGAAATACTAGCAATTTTTCAGTGAAAATTGTTTTATAGTAAATCCTACACCATTTTTTTTGTAATTATTATTAAAGAAATATATTGTAATAACACTTGTACTATAAAATAAAAATTTAAGTAATAGAAGTAATTGTATTTTACTGTAAAATTACTGTGCAAATAATTACGTCTTAATTTTAATGTTCAAACGTTAACCCAACTGCTCGATTCACAGTAAATGAGCTTAAACGCGTCTAAATTACATGCTTCACCCACAGATATTTATTTGATTAAATCGCAGCCTGTTTGATTCGATATGTCTTGCAGCTCTACTTCAGACAGTTGAATGATCTTCTCATTTCCCTACTCCCCCCTCAGAGGCCAGTAAACCAGAACCCCAACCCTGTGCGTAAAAACCACGCATGTGAGACCTGTGGTAAAGCCTTCAGGGATGTGTACCACCTGAACAGACACAGGCTCTCCCACTCAGACGAGAAGCCATTTTCCTGCCCGATCTGCCAGCAGCGCTTCAAGCGGAAGGACCGCATGAGCCATCACGTCAGATCCCACCAGGGAGGCGTGGAGAAGCCCTATGTGTGCCCACACTGTGCTAAAGCTTTCTCACGGTAGGGCAGACCACTGATCTTATTACACTGGCATTGTCTATAATGTGTTTTAGGGTGTTAATTTCGAAACCTGGTGAGTTTTCTCTTAGTTCGATTAGTTTAGGCATATATGAACACGTCAATCACGATTGAATCCACACCAAAAAAACTCTCTGAGGTGGTATCACCATGCTTGAAAATGAACTCTGGAGGTTTGCTTGTGGTGAGAAAGCAATCAGACCAATGAACCAGGCTATATCACAGTGTATGATGGGTAAATACTAGGGGTGTGACGAGAGAGAGCTTAAGAGACACAAGATTAAGTTCACAAGAACGAGACAAGAATTTTACACAGTATTTTTAAGAAATCCTCAATGACGAAATACATGTTGAAATTGAATTTGAATGTGCGCTCACGTTTTGCTTTCGATTTTGCAATCGCGCATACTCTGTGAATAGGGAGCGGCGGTGCTGAGCACGCAATCTACAGGATAAGACATCTGTCAGATGCTTAAAGGATTAGTTCACTTTCAAAAAAACTTTTCCTGATAATTTACTCACCCTCATGTCATCCAAGATGTTCATGTCTTTCTTTCTTCAGTCAAAAAAGAAATGAAGGTTTTTGATGAAAACATTCCAGGATTATTCTCCTTATAGTGGACTTCAATGGCCTCCAAACGGTTGAAGGTCAAAATTAGTTTTAGTGCAGCTTCAAAGGGCTTTAAAAGATACCAGACGAGGAATAAGGGTCTTATCTAGTGAAACAATCGGTCATTTTCGAAAAAAAATTTATATGCTTTATATAAACAAATGATCGCCTTGCACGTGCTTCCGCCAAAACCGCACTTTCGTATTCTTCAAAAAGCTTACCCTGTATGTCCTACACCTTCCCTTCCAGAAGGGTTCCGTTTTTTTTTATTTGTCAGTCATGGGTGGAAGGAATTCAGAATGCTGGTATCTTAAAGTTAGTGTGAAACCCATTTTACTTCGTAATCGGATGTATTTTTGAGTGAAACAGGATATACAATGAGAAGAAATGTAGGGTGTTACTTGATTTTATCCATCGAGAATTGATTGGAACGTGAAATGTGGATTTTGAATGGAGTCAAGTGGTTTGAGGGGAAGATTTGCAAGCATTTTGGGGTACTACAGGTTTTTCAAGGACTTCCATGGTGACATTATCCATCAGCTCTGGTCATTTTGATATAATAATAATATGCTACCTTCAACCGTTTGGAGGCCATTGAAGTCCACTATAAGGAGAATAATCCTGGAATGTTTTTATCAAAAACCTTTAATTTCTTTTCGACTGAAGAAAGAAAGACATGAACATCTTGGATGACATGAGGGTGAGTAAATTATCAGGAAAATTTTATTTGAAAGTGGACAAATCCTTTAAGTCCAAAAAATACTTCGGCCGTCCGTGTTCGTGACGTGAATTTCGAGACCGCGCAGATAGTGCAGTTCTGCAAGCAGGACAGAAGAGTCCACTATGTGGCAATACGCACAGTACTGAGCACAGTGTGCAGTCGTCGAACAACAGTGTGGAAAGAGCGATTCAAAAAAACAAGACGAGTAAACTTAGAAGCATATCCTTCTCCATCATTTTTGATTCTTGTTCTCTTGGTGTATCTTCTGAACTATGTTGCAATAGTGGATGCACAATTTTTCTCTGATGCTGCCCAGCAAATGTCCCGTTGATGACACTATGTCTGGTAGTGTATAGAAAAAAATTGACGACTGCACGCGAGACGCGTCCAGGCTCGGAAAGTGAAGTATACCCGGGCCTTTAGGTTCTGTTGTGCCATAGCCTCGTCAGTCATCTCGTCACTTACTCTTGTCATGTGATCAGTGAACTCTGATTCCTGCTGCAATATGTATGACTCTGCAGCTCGTGTTGGATGAGCTGGATGGGATTGAAGCGACCGTTATCCAACTGAATTAAAGGATTAGTTCACTTTTAAATAAACTTTTCCTGATCATTTACTCACCCCATGTCATCCAAGATGTCCATGTCTTTCTTTCTTCAGTCAAAAAGAAATTAAAGTTTTTGATGAAAACATTCCAGGATTTTTTTTCCATATAGTAGACTTCAATGGGCACCAAACAGTTGAAGGTCAAAATTAGTTTCACTGCAGCTTCAAATTGTTCAACACGATCCCAGATGAGAAATAAGTGTCTTATCTAGTGAAACCATCGCTCATTTTCTGAAAAAAATTGAAAATTATATAAGTTTTAACCAGAAATGCTCATCTTGAACTAGCTCTCTTCTTCTTTATTTAAATTCCAGCAGTGTAGACACTGCTAAGCGTAATACTGCCCTCCACAGGCCAAAGTTTGAACTAATTTTTATATGCCATATGCTAGTTCAATAGTATATAACAATTAGTTCAAACTTTGACCTGTGGAGGGCAGTAATACACTTAGCAGTGTCTACACTGCTGGAATTTAAATAAAGAAGAAGAAGAGAGCTAGTTCAAGATGAGCATTTCTGGTTAAAACTTATATAATTTCAATTTTTTTTCAGAAAATGAACGATGGTTTCACTAGATAAGACCCTTATTTCTCATCTGGGATCATGTAGAACAATTTGAAGCTGCAGTGAAACTAATTTTGACCTTCAACTGTTTGGTGCCCATTCAAGTCTACTATATGGAAAAAAGTCCTGGAATGTTTTCATCAAAAACTTTAATTTCTTTTCGACTGAAGAAAGAAAGACATGGACATCTTGGATGACATGGGGGTGAGTAAATTATCAGGAAAAGTTTATTTAAAAGTGAACTAATCCTTTAAATGTTTTTTTTTTTTTTTTTTGTATAAAAAGCAAAACGACAGTGGAGGCGTGATGTTAACGTAGCGTGAAAAGCAGCAGTGTTTGCTTTGCTAATGCCTCTCAAAATGAATCTTTATCTTTTGATTTGCAGCAAAGACCAAGTAAAATGCCAAGGTGTGTAAAGTTTTACAAGGTGTTTAGCGAATGTCTCAAAGAGATGGGCTTTAAACATTTCGTGGAACAGTGCCACTCGACGGCCAAAAAACGTCAATAATACATAAAAGTTTGAGATTCACTTTGCAAGACTGGGAGTTCAGGAGATGAAAAACTCTGACCAATGAGAGGACAGTTTACGCGCACATGACTCGAGAAATGTTGCCTTATGAAAGTGAACTGAACCAAGATTAAATTGTAACATTGTGACAATTTTAATCCCTTTTTCGGAACCAAGCAAACGACCCACTGGTCTGAAAATAACCTTAGATTATACTTGGAGCTCTTAGCTTCTACAAAAAACATTTGACTGTGAATGAAATGTCTTTTACTCATTCTCACAGGCCTGATCATCTCAACAGCCATGTCAGACAGGTCCATTCTTCAGAACGACCCTTCAAATGTCCGGTATGGAAGTTTGTTTTGTTGCTGTTTTACAATTTACACTGAAAGAAAAGATTGTAAAAGATTGTATAAAACTGGTTTTCCTACATTCGGATATGTATTATTAGTTTATTATTATTTTAATCATTGTTTTTAGTTATATGAGCTAAATATTAAAGTAATTCTATTTATATATTTTCTGTGTATCTTTTTAATGTTGAAATACATAAACAATTTGGTACATTGTTTTACTTATTTGTGTGAATATTTTTTCTCTAAATGAAATATAAATGCTACAGACGTGTGAATCAAGCTTTGCCACACGGGACAGACTGCGCGCTCACATGATCAGGCATGAAGAGAAGGTTCCGTGTCACATCTGTGGCAAACTGCTGTCTGCTGCATACATCACAGATCACATGAGGGTGCACAACCAATCACAGCATCACTCCTGCCACCTCTGCAACCGCAGTGAGTATTTATCTGTCTGTCTGTCTGTCCATGAGTGAGGTGCAATTTTCATGTTCACTTTGCTATAACGTTGTATTTCAACAAACCTCACTAATTGCATAAACAAAAAACTACATAATCAGCTTGTCTGTTGTAATTATCATTAACGAGTTATTATGAGGTAATCACAATCATCAGTTAATGAAATTCAGCAGCATGTTCACCTCCCAAACGTTTGCCCAATCAGGTTTCACCACGCTGACGTACCTGCGTGTTCACGCTCAGAAGCACCACGGTCAGGAGTGGAAGGAGAGCGGAGGAGGCTTCGGCACCACAGGCTCTGGAGGCGTCCTGGTCTGTCAGCTTTGCGGTGTGCACTGCAAGACCCCCACACAGCTGCAAGGCCACATGGGTACCCATAACCCCCCCGTGAGCGACCCCAACCCCATCATCACTACCACAACCACCACCACCAGTGAGGTGGTGCCGGGGAGCACGGTCACCCTGTGCAACATGGTCTCGGCACCCACGATGTTCGTGAGCGGAAACACGGTGGTGGATCTGCTGGTGACCGACTGCTCCAGCATCATCCCGCAACCTCAAAGCTAGCAGAGCAGGCCTGTAGCACACACACGCTAGTACTCACACATATTACACACAGCTAAAAAAGTAGCTACTACACACATGTATGACTCAAAACAGCCATTTATACAATTTATTACACTAAAGATCCACAAGAAGCCAAGGAGAAACTGTGAAAATAGGCATTCTGAGTGGGAGTGGCTCATGCTTTATGACATGCACTCACGTACAATGACAACTACTGTAGCATGATACGTTTTGAAAGAACACCTCTCAATGATGCACATATTAAGACACAGTCGCTTTACACTTATCCCTCTCAAAACCAGATTAATATGTACATTTTCTTGTCTTGCTGAGAGGGCAGGATGACTATTTAGTCTTCCTTGGCTATCTTGGCTTAACAAGAAGGATCAGGGCATAAAGGTGGGAAAACAGACTTAGAGGGCAGTATTTTTACTTTAAAGTGGATGTTCACTCATTTACTCACTTTTATTCAGATTTCGTATGACTTTCTGTCACAAAACAGAGCTTTTTTGTCCTTTTTCAAGCTTTGGAGGCTGTTGATTTTCATTGCATGGAAGAGAGCAGCTCAGACATTCTGCTAAATTAGGAAAAAATGGCCACATCACGCTGGTTTCTCTTTCGCTGTCGTCTTCACCCTTTCAACTTCTCTGTTTTCATCGCTGCAGGACTCTGATGATACTGTGATTGTGTATTGCTACTGTATTTCTTTTGCCTGTAATATGATTTCCTGTTTGTTTGCCAGACGTCCACCGCCATAAAAAGGCCTCGAGATCCATTCATAAGTCATAATAGTTCTGGTGACGAAAGACAAAAAGCAGAAGAAAGAGCTGAAAGGTGAAAACGAGAGGTTTCATGAAGTGAAAGAGGAAAGTAGTAACGTTCAGCAAAGACAATTACATACACACTATGTGGCAGATGGCAGGTTATATTTAACGCAAAATCAAGAGAAAGAAAAAAGAAATGAAGTGTTTTGTCATTGTGACATTATTTGCATAAAAGTAGTTCACGCAATTCTCTTTACCATAATTTCTAAACTAAACAATGATATAGAAGTATTTATATACTACCATTTAATAGTTCAGGGTTGGTAATATTTCCTAATGTTTTTGAAAGAAGTTTCTAATGTGCACCAAGGCTGTATTTATTTGATCAAAAATACAGTAAAAACAGTAATATTGAGAAGTATAATTAAAATGTAATATAACTGTTGTCTATTTGTATATATTTTAAATGTAATTTATTCCTGTGCTCAAAGCTGAATTTTCAGCATCGTTACTCCAGTCTTCAGTGTCACATGATCCTTCAGAAATCATTCTAATATGATGATTTGCTGCTCAAGAAACATTTCTGATTATTATCAATGTTGAAAACAGTTCTTCAGATTTTTGTGGAAACTGATCATTTTTTTTTTTTTTTTTTTAGGATTTTTTGAACAAAATTAGTTTGNTAGAAATCGTTTGTAACATAAATGTTTTACTGTCACTTTTTGATCAATTTAATGCATCCTTGCTGAATAAAAGTATTAAAAAAAATAAAATCTTACTGACAGTGATAGTGTACATCATGGCTTTTGCACTGCCTTTAATTTGTTGATTTAAAAATTGAAGAGAATTTTTTACTAAAAATGTGTATTACTAGTAGTAAAATAAAATGTTCATGAAAATAATGTCACAATGCCAAAATTGTATCTATTATTATTATTATTATTATTAATATTATGGGACATGAACTAGAGATTCACACATCCAGTCGTGTCAGTACGGTACTGGCCAAATAATGTTTCTGTTTGAGTCTGTGTGACTTTGAGTTTGCCACTGATTATCCAGACCACCATTATACTAGTTTAAGCAAGCATACAAGATATTATTGAAGGAAATGTGCAGACTGCTCATAAATGATCTGAAAATATCTGCCTACAGAAATCCAAAAGTAAAAATACCCAGATTTCACCTTAACTATTAGTTGCTAGCTTCTTTTACAGGACTGTCCGAAATAGTTACATTTAGAATGTAAACATTTAAATTTTTGATGTTGTGTGAGACGCAGTGTTGGGGGTAATCCATTACAAGTAACACGAGTTACATAATCAGATTACTTTTTCAAGTAACTAGTAAAGTAATGCATTACTTTTAAATTTACAAAAAAATATCTGAGTTACTTTTTCGAATAAGTAACGGAAGTTACTTCCGGACTAAGTGCCGAGGCGTGTGTGTGCTGTGTAAACATGATGGTTCTGTATTGCAGAATGGCAGCACAGCTGAAAGTTTTAAGCAGCGCCCTCTACTGTACAGGCGTGAATATGCATTTCCCTCAGCCTGAGGCTTATTTATTTCACTTTTGGTGTGAAAGGGCCTTTACATTTGCCAAAAATAGAACTTTTCTGTTGTTATAAAAACAAACAAACATCCCAGACCAGATGAGAGAAAGTAACGCAACACATTACTTTACATAAAAAGTAACTAACTCAATTATTTTTTTTAGGGAGTAACACAATATTGTAATGCATTACTTTTAAAAGTAACTTTCCCCAACATTGGTGAGATGTGATTGAACCTAAAATATTGTAGGATGCTTGTTTGAGTCTAATAATTTGGCCAGGACTGCACTGTGGGCGTTTAAAATATACACGTTTTCCTTCTCCGATTCTCTTCTGGGTCTAATCGACGTGTTCATCTATTGGAGAACATGAAATATCGAAACTATGAATCCTCTGCCTGACCTTTCCTGTGTAACATGATGAGGTGCTGAACTAGGAAATTCAAAGAGAGGGAAGATAATAGGAAGAAGTGTTTAAAGGCTGTGCTGTTTACCTTCAGATTTGTCCTCGTGTTATTTATCTGAGCAGCAGGCCGTCAGAGGAAAGGAGTGCAGCTGTTGTTACTGCTTCCACTGAGACTTTCAGCAAACGGCTCTTTTGTAGAAGATTGTTTTTTTTTTTCTTTTCTTTTATGAATGTGTGAATGGTGTGTTTAAAGAAGGGCTTAATCATGTGCGCTCAAGTAAAACTGAACTTCACACAAGGAAATAAAACTCTGTTCTAGCTCAAGGTTTAAAAACAACAGAGAAGAAAAAAAGACTTGTCTTGGTTCTTGGTTTTGTACTGGAGTGATTTGTTTGATCAGTTTTAGTGTTGGTACTGTATATCTGGTTATTCATGAGCTTAATTTGAATATGAGATTTGTTCTTCCTGTCTAGAAACGTAGTTATTATTATAAGCTTCAGATCATATTTAGGTTCTTCTTTATAATTTAGCATTAAGCTGAAATAATACCTCTAATCTCTGTACAGCTCTGGCAATGCATCTCAATGCCTTATTATTGTACTCTACCGCATTTAATTTGTCAAACACTACAACTATTTTAAATTATAGTCAATGATGAACCAGTAAAAAAGGAAAGTAAGATAATAATGGGATGTATTTATATTTATATTTTTATATTTCTCAGCAGTATGCATGTCTATAAACAGAGCAAAACAAAAATGTTGATGCTTACCATGATCATGGATATTATGTTATTATTTTGTAGATGATGTAGAACATGTTATCATTTTGTAATTTTGACTATTAAAAGGAAATGGAGTAATCATATCTCTGTGGGTCACGTGACTTATATTGTCAAGATCAGTGTGTGTGTGTGTGTGTGTGTGCAAAGATCCGACCTTGACCTCCTCTTCCGCCCAATCATATTTGTCCATCTAAAAAATAATAATCCATATCAGTCTAAATGGGGTCACTGTGAAAGCAGGAAAAACAAGGTCAAACACACTGAAGTGAATGAAATCAGTGACATGTTCTCAACAGCACAATGCTTTCTGATCTTCCTGAAGATGAGTCTCTGTCTCGCTGCTCTCTCTGTATAGTAATTTATCTTGAGCACATCAATAATTCATGATACGCTTTGGTGTGTTCAGATGCGGTCGGCTTTAGACCTCGGTTTTGGGAGCTGGAATGTTGCCAGTTCGAATCCCAGGACTGCAGGTGTCAATATTTGTGGCCTTTCACTGCCCTCTCATTATACGTGTAAATTCAGAGCGGTTACAATACATCCTTGCAGTGTTTCAACACATGTGCAACCATGCAATGAATTACAGTGATTGGTGCTTACAAGGCAGCGTTGATATCCCTCAGACACTCTGCTTAAGAGTTTACTTACCATTAACCATAAACCTGTGCTGTTAAAGGGATCGTTCACACAAAAATGAAAATGTTGCCATTACTTACCCTAAAGTTGTTCTAAACCTGTGTGAGTACGCAAATGAAGATATTTTAAAGAATGTCAGAAACCAAACAGTTGACAATAGCCATTGACTTCCATTGTAGGAAAAAAAATACTATGGAAGTCAGTGGGGTCCATCAACTGTCTGGTTACCAACATTCTTTAAAATATCTTCTTTTGTGTTCCGCAGAGGAATAAAACGTACCAGTTTGGAACAACATGATAGTGTTGATCAAAAATAAATTTTTGGTTGAACTAACCCTTTAATTCTGTCCGGACTACTTTATTTTGGGTTCAAATCACATTGTCTTTTATGAATAAATGCATTAAAAATTACGATTTTTCGTATTTGCATACTGAATTGCAATTGGTCGTCTTGGTTATATCAATTTGCATAGTGAACTGTGATTGTTTTATATTTAACAATTTATAGCCACCTTTTCCAATTGCTTTTTATTTTAAAGTGTTGAAATGTTCAAATTGCCATAATTTCTGTATTTTAGACTTAACTTTTTCATGAGAACTTCAGAAGAAAAATATATTTATTTAAACTTATTTGGTATTTAAGTGTGTACATACTATATTATCATTTTACATTAACATTTTATAGAAAAATTTTGTTTCCAAACAGAGTCATTTATTTTTACTATATTCATTCATATTTATAGCAACCTAATGAACCTATTCCAATTTTTTTTTATTTCAAGTGTTGAAATGTTACATTTGCCATTAATTCTCTATTTTCGACAAACTTTTTCATAAGAACTTAAAGCTCCAGTCCGTAAGTTTTACCTCTTTGTCGCCATCTCTGTTTGAAACCTGCAATTGCAGTTATTTGTGGAATTATCATCTTTAAGTGGGTTGTGCATCGGCACAGCTCCTGAGCGTGGATGAATCCAGTGTTTGCTGTCAGTCACCGCACCGGTGTGGATACATTTCACCAGAAAATGTCATCTGAACAAGTATGTAACATGTCTGCCACTTTTGTTCTGACCAACTGAGAAAAAAAGCATTACAATAAATCACGCTGCCAATGGTGATTAAACTTAACAATCGCTTAGATCACGTCAAACCATGCAAATTATTATTATTGTTATACTTTGTTCTCAAATTGATAATGTCAACAACATCAGCATTGTGTGACTGTGTATTTAGTGTGTATTATCTTTCCTGTAGATTTCAATCTCCAGTTGTCACTGATGATTGTCATTTGGACCTTTCTGGATTACAATCCGCCATCAAAATGATAAATTTAATTATTCCAGCTGCTGTGAGAAAAGGCTATAAATGGTCCGCTGTCCTTACATATAGCCTATTAGCTGGGACTCCTTCTTTATGTAAACAGACGTGTCGTAATGATGCAAAGAAGAACGGCTGCAAGCTCGAATTTCCCGCGGAAACCTACCAGTACCAATTTTATTATAAAACAATATTACAAGCTTACCGTTGTAAATCTGGCTAAGGTAAGGAGATAGTTTTGAAAACTGGCTGGTTATGTACTTGCTCAAATTGATTTTGGATCATTTTTTAACCAAAAAAAAAAAAAAGTTACGCACTGCAGCTTTAAATTCGTTTGGCATTTCATTATTTTATATATGACAATCGCTGTCCCTATACTGCTGTCATTATCATCACACCAAACATTATACAGAATAAATTAGATGTACAGGTGCAGGTCATATAATTAGAATATCATCAAAAAGTTGATTTATTTCACTAATTCCATTCAAAAAGTGAAACTTGTATATTATATTCATTCATTACACACAGACTGATATATTTCAAATGTTTATTTCTTTTAATTTTGATGATTATAACTGACAACTAAGGAAAATCCCAAATTCAGTATCTCAGAAAATTAGAATATTACTTAAGACCAATACAAAGAAAGGATTTTTAGAAATCTTGGCCAACTGAAAAGTATGAGCATGTACAGCACTCAATACTTAGTTGGGGCTTCTTTTGCCTGAATTACTGCAGCAATGCGGCGTGGCATTGAGTCGTTCAGTCTGTGGCACTGCTCAGGTGTTATGAGAGCCCAGGTTGCTCTGATAGAGGCCTTCAGCTCTTCTGCATTGTTGGGTCTGGCATATCGCATCTTCCTCTTCACAATACCCCATAGATTTTCTATGGGGTTAAGGTCAGGCGAGTTTGCTGGCCAATTAAGAACAGGGATACCATGGTCCTTAAACCAGGTACTGGTAGCTTTGGCACTGTGTGCAGGTGCCAAGTCCTGTTGGAAAATGAAATCTGCATCTCCATAAAGTTGGTCAGCAGCAGGAAGCATGAAGTGCTCTAAAACTTCCTGGTATACGGCTGCGTTGACCTTGGACCTCAGAAAACACAGTGGACCAACACCAGCAGATGACATGGCACCCCAAACCATCACTGACTGTGGAAACTTTACACTGGACCTCAAGCAACGTGGATTGTGTGCCTCTCCTCTCTTCCTCCAGACTCTGGGACCCTGATTTCCAAAGGAAATGCAAAATTTACTTTCATCAGAGAACATAACTTTGGACCACTCAGCAGCAGTCCAGTCCTTTTTGTCTTTAGCCCAGGCGAGACGCTTCTGACGCTGTCTGTTGTTCAAGAGTGGCTTGACACAAGGAATGCGACAGCTGAAACCCATGTCTTGCATACGTCTGTGCGTAGTGGTTCTTGAAGCACTGACTCCAGCTGCAGTCCACTCTTTGTGAATCTCTCCCACATTTTTGAATGGGTTTTGTTTCACAATCCTCTCCAGGGTGCGGTTATCCCCATTGCTTGTACACTTTTTTTCTACCACATATTTTCCTTCCCTTCGCCTCTCTTTTAATGTGCTTGGACAGAGCTCTGTGAACAGCCAGCCTCTTTTGCAATGACCTTTTGTGTCTTGCCCTCCTTGTGCAAGGTGTCAATGGTCGTCTTTTGGACAACTGTCAAGTCAGCAGTCTTCCCCATGATTGTGTAGCCTACAGAACTAGACTGAGAGACCATTTAAAGGCCTTTGCAGGTGTTTGCTTTCCTGTAGCTCAGTGGTTAGAGCATGGCACTAGCAATGCCAAGGTCATGGGTTCGATCCCAGGGATTGCACATACTCAGATACAAGTGTATAATGCAATGTAAGTCGCTTTGGATAAAAGCGTCTGCCAAATGCATAAATGTAAATGTAAATGTTTTGAGTTAATTAGCTGATTAGAGTGTGGCACCAGGTGTCTTCAATATTGAACCTTTTCACAATATTCAAATTTTCTGAGATACTGAATTTGGGATTTTCCTTAGTTGTCAGTTATAATCATCAAAATTAAAAGAAATAAACATTTGAAATATATCAGTCTGTGTGTAATGAATGAATATAATATACAAGTTTCACTTTTTGAATGGAATTAGTGAAATAAATCAACTTTTTGATGATATTCTAATTATATGACCAGCACCTGTACATAAAACACTTGAGAATTTTCATTCAGAAGCAGTCATTTATTTTTATCACATGTATTCAGATTTAATTAATTTGTGTTATCAAATCCAAGGCTTCCCAGTAAGTCATCACCATGTCAATACCCACACCATCAACACTTTCTTCCAAACTACACATAAATTCAGATCAGATCTTTATTCTGCGACATATGATTAATGATTTAACACAGAATGAAAGAAGTTTCACTTTTTAGTATTCCAAGTGCCCCTTAAACTAACAAACCACCATATGTTGACTGTATAACGTTGCATGATATGCTTCCATTAATATGGTTACAGTTTTGGATACATTTCGACTCGAGAGATTGCCACTGACGTTTTTATTCGTTTCCCCCCATAGAATTGTCTGAATCATCTAACAAACAATTAACAGATCCCACATGCGTTCTCATTTTGTTCTCCGGAGGGACGAACTCTCCGTTCCGCTTATTGTTTTTGTCACAACAAGAGCGTGAAATCCGGACCTCAGATGGTCTGACGGTGCTCTCAAGCACTCCACTGACCTACATAACAACAGCATATGGGTGGAAAGGTCGACACTAGAGCAAGCATCGGAGTCCTGCACGGTTTGGGAACTTATTGACCAGAAGCCGGTTGATTTATTTGCGTAATGTAAGCAGTGCAGATGGTGATGGACGCGCGCGCTGCAGCAGTGCTGCCATCGCACTGCTGTCCTCTGTGTGATCGATAATGTAGCATAACATCAGGCTGGATAACGGACTTTATCTAACCACTTCGAAGCAGTCGCTGTCTAAGCCGCATTTCAGTGGCTAAAACGAGAAATTCAAGCAACGTCGGGAGATTTCTGTGAGCTGGAGTGCGAAAAGCGGACTCAACAAAAGCAGCAATCGCGTCTTTGAACAACGGAGCAGAATTATTTACCTCAGAGACACTACAAATATACACCAAAAACCATGTCAGTAGATAAAACATGCTCTGTTTCCACGGGGACGCGAGGGTCGACAGGCCGCTGACCGTCACGTATGTTCATCCTCTCGCTTCATTCATTTTGTCATTCAGAACATGTCGCATAATATGATTGTTAGTTTGGCAGCAGAGATGGGTAATCTCGGCCTATTCCAACGCGAGCGACAGTTATTATCCGTTATGTCACGCAAATGCACGAGCATTGTCTTCCATCAACCAATAACGTGTCATTTCGAGAGAGGAACGCCGATATAGACGTTTGTCACTAAGTAATGTTTTGACTAAAAGGGTGGTCGACCATTTTGTATGTAGATTGAGTCAACGTGCTGTTACTTTTCTTAAACCTCCGTTTTTTTGTGATTACATTATAGCGCATTGCGCATTTTTGTCTGTATCTCTGCTGGGATCCACGTGCTTTTATATCAGCTGATTTACGAACTAGTCATAAATGATAAATGCTCCTCTAAAATAATGTTAATGTTAAAGCTGCTTAAATGAAGAGGACTGTGGAGAAGCATGTTTGCATGCTGGGGATGGATGGCCAAATGCGTTAGGGATGAGGATGAGGATGATGTTGGGATGCAGGTTCCATCCTTTGTTTTGGACAACAATAGGGGTCTGTCAAAACACTTCACTCATCACGTGTTTTCTGGGGCATTTATGACATTTTACACGTTCTTAG
>RJVU01028973.1:874048-889681 GCA_003731715.1 Anabarilius grahami
TAATATGTATAATATATTCTATAAAATATTTTTCATAATTATTAGTTATAAATATAATTCATTATTTAATATTTTTCATATTTATTAACTTAATATACACTGTATATGTATAAATATTTTTAAATAGCTACATTTACAAAAACACTACATTGTGTATTTTCTGTATTTTAACTATTCAACATGTTTTTATTATTGTTAATACAGTATGCCTCAAATAAAACAGTTTGAAGAGTAGAAGTCTGCACTCTCACATGTCAATTATCATATTTCATATGTATGTAATGAATTTAATACATTTTTTAGTGTGTTGTTAATGTATATTAATATGTTCTATTTAAAATGTATTACATTTTTACATTGAATGTTCACTAACCGTCATTATTAAACATTTACATTAGGTTGCATTTTATTAATACAGGGCAAAAAAAGCAGGATATTATTGACTCTGAACGTTAGTTCTGCCGATGACATGTGACTTGGTTTGCATGTGTTAGACTTTTGCTAGTGACTGGCCACATGTGGTACCATATAGGGCGTACATAATAACTTGGTTTATGCAACACAATTCAGTCTCGAGAATCCATTTTCCCCTCCTTGTTTGAGATAAGAGCTGTTCTTTATAATTACTATTTCCATTTGAAAAGCCACTTTGAAAATGTTGCTTTAGTCATTTGTTAGTTTGTTTATTCATAACCATTCAGTTCCTCACTGCGTTTTGTTACAGAAGGGGGAGCCGGACGGGAGATCTGCGGAGGGCTTTTTTGAACACAGTATTATCAGAGTTCACCTACGAGGGACCATGTTGTTCATCTTAGCGGCGGGGTCTGTGTTCTTCCCGGGCCTTTTCCTGTTGTCCAAGCACTGTCTCAAATCCATCCCTGGACTGCGGTGGAGTGAGGGCGATGCCGTCATCGTTTCAGCCAGGTAAAAACTTGCACAGAGGTTAAAGGGGATCTATTATGCCCTTTTTGGGCTCTACTAGAATAGTTTTCATGCTTAAATGTTCAAAAAAACACAATATATTTTCCTCATATTCTCCATTGTTGCAGCTCCTCTCTTCCCAGTCTGTCAGTAACGCTCTGTTTAGTTCCTGTCTCTATGAAGCCCCTCCTTCTGAAAAGCTCAATGTGCTCTGATTGGTCGGCTGGATCAATGTGTTGTGATTGGTCAACCGCTTTGAGCGTGTTTGGGAAATGTCCCGCCCCTTACCATAACCGCCAGTTTCGACACACCATAACTAACTCAACCAGGCCCCACCCCTTTATTTTGCATACGCCTTGGGCGGGAATGATTTAAATGAGGAATATCGTGACGTGTTTGTTCCCGGAAGAAAACTCAAGACCACAATGGAGGCGTTTCAGGGAGTTCAGAAACAGTGACACTATATAGAGAAAAACTCCTGCTGGAGGGACTTTGGAACTTTGAAAAGCTTTTTCAAACTCAAACAGCAACATTACACGTTAAAGAAAGTTAGCATAATAGGTCTTCTTTAAAGGGATAGTTCACCCAAAAATGAAAATTACCCCATGATAATTCTGGCCGTCTGCCGGAAGCTAGTTATTTTAGTTTATAAAGATTTAAATATGGATATTTTTCTTTCAATCGCTTCGCTTCAGAAGGCCTTTATTAACCACCTGGAGCTGTATGGATTACTTTTATGATGGATGGATGCACTTTTTTTGACTTCAGGAGCACCATTCACTCCCATTATAAAGCTTGGAAGAGCCAGGATATTTTTTAATATAACTCTGATTGTGTTCGTCTGAAAGAAGATAGTCATATACACCTAGGATGGCTTGAGGGTGATTAAATCATGGGATAATTTTCATTTTTGGGTGAACTATCCCTTTAAACAGCTTATGTTTGGCCTTAAGTAGTTAGTAACATTTCTAATGTTTTGCAACCAAACAGTCTTTGCATAGATAAAAAGATTGTCAATGAGACATTGTCATATCAGCCTCCACTGAACAATAGGGAGAAACGTGACAACAGACAGAAGAGTACTAGCTGTACTTACTTGTTTTGTTTTATTTTCAAGGTTGGTGTCATCCATCCAAGCTATTATGGCTTCTACGGCTGGTTACATCATCTCCTCTTCCTGTCAGGACATCATTGAGGACCAGTAGGTGCAACAGTCATCACGTTTGGTGGCATAAAATCAATTTATCAAATCTTAATCAGAACAGAAGTCGTTTTGGCGCACTTTGATCCTTATGACAAGATGTAATAAGAACCTATTGATTTGTTGATGTATTTGTTGGTCAGTTTAAAAAGCATAAAGGCTATACACAATTATGAGTGTGTATTTGTGCAGTGAGATATGACCATAAACCTTGTGATTCAGCTAAATGAGTACCAGCCTTCAGTGTGCTGAAATTATGACTAACATGGTCTGGCCGTTGGAAGCCCTTTACCAAGTTATAGACTGTCCTTTCCCTGACCTGTTCTCAGTCCATCTGTCTCTGTGTTTTTCTTTCTCAGACACTGGCTGACCTGCTCCTACATATGGTTTGCTGTGCCGTACTTTGTGTATGACATCTACGCCATGTTCCTGTGTTACTGGCACAAGCTCCAGGTCAAAGGGCACGAGGTGGACAACGGCTCCAAATCCAAGGCTATGGCAGTCAGTGGCTATCTCCGGCGAGAGTTCCTCATGATCTTACATCACGTTGTCATGGTCACTGCGTGCTTCCCTATCTCTGTGGTAATTGTCATCACGGAGGCGACGTTTTAAAGAACCAGAATCTCTAATAATAGCATTTAACTTATGAGTTCATGTTCAGACTCGCTCTTTCTCTCACATTCACTTCCAGTTCTGGAGGCAGGGAAAGGGCGATTACTTCCAGGGTGTCATGTTCCTGGCTGAACTCAGCACACCGTCCGTCTGTCTGGGCAAAATCCTCATCCAGGTATATTCATTATTGATTAGATGAGTGCTGCTTTCTTCACGCTGTGGTATTCTTACCCTGATTCATCATCCTCTGCTTTAGTCTTTACAGTGTGTGTACAACATTAAGCACAGCTTCGGTTATGTCGTACTTTAATACATTATTCATAGTAAAGTGTATTTACAGAAGTGCTGACTGCACATATGCGAATCTGGCCTGAACCCTGACGGAGTAGAAATAAATGCAAATGCAATTATTGGAAAGGAAACACACACTTAAAGTGAAAGCTCACTCAAAATTATTTATTAAAATCATTTACTCACCCTAATGTTGTTCCAAATATGTCCCTTGTGAAAGAGAAATGTGCTTAATTGTATTGAATGTGCTCTTGTAGAGTACTTCAAGTCTTAAAAGTATATATTTTAAAAAACAACAACTGTACTTTCAGATAAAGCCAAACTTTAATGGCCCATATTAGCAACGCAGGAACTTTCCCCAGGAACTAGGGACTTTGAGGTGGTACTCAAGTGTGTTTCGACCGCAAGAAACCAGGGTCTAAATAAAGTTTGGGGTAAAAATTCTCCCCTCAAAACGTCCCTGCTCACGAGGTAATACTTTTTCAAAGATCAGGAACTTTCGGGGGTGGGACTTTGGCGCTGAACATGCTGATTGGTTGAGTTCACGAAGCATTTTGATTGGTTGACTCCACACAGCTTTTTATTTCAACCACCATTTTTAAAAGTCTGTTGTGGTGTGTGTGGTAAGAGTTGTTTGCTATTCGAATCAACATTGGAGTTTAAAAATACGACCGATGGACCGACAACGAGTTTCAGGCTTTATTAAGCTTATATGCGGAGGACGAAATCCAGCGAGAACTGGAAAGTCGCACGCAGTCCTGCGTCACCAGACTTAATTTCGGTGGAAACAAGGTTTAAGTTGGCTTGAGAAAGCCGGACCAGAAAGTTTGAAGGTTTTCAGTTTGAAGTATGAAGTTTAAAGTAGTTTAACAAGATAGATAGATAGATAGATAGATAGAAATGGTCAGATTAGATAGATGCCATGTTGTTAACATGATTAACATTGCTAACATGTTGCTAGCATTATTCAGCACGTGGCTAGTATGTTGTTTACATTATTAGCACATTGCTAACATGAGTTAACATGTTGCGAACATGTTATTAGCATGATTAGTATGTTTTTAGCATGATTCAGTAATTTGTTAACATGATAAGCATGTTGCTAGCATGATTTACCAAATTTCTAGCATTTTGTTAGCATGATTTTGCATGTTGCTAGCATGTAAAGTACTTTTTTATAATTTCAACTGCAGTGTGTTATTTGATATTACATGTAAAGTTAAAGTATCTGTCTTACATGTGCTAAATTGCAACTTCATCATTACAAATGTGTAATTACAAATATATTTAAATATTTCAAAGACAACAGCAGTAATTATGAAATGACATATAAAAATGTACTTTAGTCCTACTTAAGTGTATGAAAAAGCACCTCAAGTGCAACTAACTGCATTTAAAATATAATACATTTTAATTTAATTGTAAATAACATGCAATTAAGTGTCCAAAAACATTACATTCAGTATATTTTTTTAAAGTATATTTTTCCATAATACTGTACTTGTTTTAAAAGTATGCTAAAGTGTACTTTTTTCACAAGGGTGACTTTTTTTACTTCCACTAAATATTTTTCATATTTTTCAAAATATCTTATTTTGTGTTTCTCATAAAGAAAAAGAAAAAAGGGGTTGGGGGTTGTATAAACTCTTCCTTTAATACTTTTTTTAATAAGTTGGTGTTTTAGAAATGAACATGTCAAGATAGATTAAGTTTTGCATTCCTTATTCTTCTTCTCCAGTCACCCTCTCAGAGCCTCATCTATAGCCTCATGGACACAGCTGCCTCTGAATATAGCTCCCTGAATTTAGATGAGATTTAACACTTGATATGATGTCTAGCTCTCTACCCCTTCCACCCCTCCTCCCGGCTTCCAGTATATGGAATAACACAGTTTAGCTTGGTACTGAGCCAGGTGACAGGATGTGTATTTACTGCTGAGTGTACGGAATAAGTGTGTATCAATTACATACTACAAATCTAACATTAGGTTATCTTATAGGTGAAGTATGCTATTTATCTGTTATTACCAGCAGCAAGTGGAAATGGAAAATAATGATAGTTTCCTAACAGGTTTCCAAAAACTCTCCTACCATCCATTGCCCTCTGTCTGTCTTTGTCTGGCAGTCCCACCTCATACTGTCTGTCTGTATTGCCAAAAGTATTGGGACACCCCTCCAAATCATTGAATTCAGGTGTTCCAATCACTTCCATGGCCACAGGTGTATAAAATCAAGCATCTAGGCATGCAGACTGCTTCAACAAACATCTGTGAAAGAATGGGTCGCTCTCAGGAGCTCAGTGAATTCAAGCGTGGTACTGTGATAGGTTGCCACCTGTGCAATAAGTCCATTCGTGAAATTTCCTCACTACTAAATATTACACAGTCAACTGTTAGTGGTATCATAACAAAGTGGAAGCAGTTGGGAACAACAGCAACTCAGCCATGAAGTGGTAGGCCACGTAAAATCACAGAGCGGGGTCAGCGCATGCTGAGGCACACAGTGCGCAAAAGTCGCCAACTTTCTGCAGAGTCAATAGCTGCAGACCTCCAAACTTCCTGTGGCCTTCAGATTAGCTCAAGAACAGTGCGTAGTGAGCTTCATGGAATGGGTTTCCATTGCCGAGCAGCTGCATCCAAGCCTTACATCACCAACTGCAATGCAAAGCGTCGGATGCAGCGGTGTAAAGCACGCCGCCACTAGACTCTAGAGCAGTGGAGACGTGTTCTCTGGAGTGACCAATCAAGCTTCTCTGTCTGGCAATCCGATGGACGAGTCTGGGTTTGGCAGTTGCCAGGAGAACGGTACTTGCCTGACTGCATTGTGCCAAGTGTAATGTTTGGTGGAGGGGGATTATGGTGTGGGGTTGTTTTTCAGGGGTTGGGATTGGCCCCTTAGTTCCAGTGAAAGGAACTCTTAATGCTTCAGCATACCAAGNTAGCTGCAGACCTCCAAACTTCCTGTGGCCTTCAGATTAGCTCAAGAACAGTGTGTAGAGAGCTTCATGGAATGGGTTTCCATTGCCGAGCAGCTGCATCCAAGCCTTACATCACCAACTGCAATGCAAAGCGTCGGATGCAGCGGTGTAAAGCACGCCGCCACTGGACTCTAGAGCAGTGGAGACGTGTTCTCTGGAGTGACCAATCAAGCTTCTCTGTCTGGCAATCCGATGGACGAGTCTGGGTTTGGCAGTTGCCAGGAGAACGGTACTTGCCTGACTGCATTGTGCCAAGTGTAATGTTTGGTGGAGGGGGATTATGGTGTGGGGTTGTTTTTCAGGGGTTGGGATTGGCCCCTTAGTTCCAGTGAAAGGAACTCTTAATGCTTCAGCATACCAAGACATTTTGGACAATTTCATGCTCCCAACTTTGTGGGAACAGTTTGGGGATGGTCCCTTCCTGTTCCAACATGACTGCGCACCAGTGCACAAAGCAAGGTCCATAAAGACATGAATGAGCGAGTTTGGTGTGGAGGAACTTGACTGGCTTCTAGAAGAGTGGTCAAAAATTCCCATAAACACTCTCCTAAACCTTGTGGAAAGCTTCCCAGAAGAGATGAAGCTGTTATAGCTGCAAAGGGTGGGCCAACTCCACATTAAACCCTACGGATTAAGAATGAGATGTCATTAAAGTTCATGTGCACGTAAAGGCAGACATCAAAACTTTTGGCAATATAGTGTATCTGTCTGTCTATCCTATCTATCTCATCACTGTGATTTAAATATATTGGAAAATATGACTAAATGCCAAGCGTTCAAAAAAGTAGCAAGTCATAGGGGAAAAAAATAAAATGTAGGATATGACCTTTTTATTCTCAACAGTTTGCAGTGGTGCATTTCATAATCACTCAAACACTAAAGCACTTTTTTTTCTCATTTTCCCTTCTTTCATCAAGTTGCATTACTTATTCTCTCTATTTGTCTTTCTCTTTCTTTCTTACTCTTAAGTACAAGCAACAGCACACACTTCTTCACAAAGTGAATGGAGCTGTTATGCTGATCACTTTCTTCCTCTGTCGAGTCCTTCTCTTCCCCTATCTCTACTACGTTTATGGAAGGTATGTCTCTTTTAAAACTTCTTTAACTTTTAAAGGAATAGTTCTCACGAAAATGAGAATTCTATCATTATTTACTCACCCTCATGTTTTCCAAACTGAAATATTGTTTTGGTAACACTTTACAATAAGGTCTCATTAAGCAACATTAATTAATGCATTAGTTACCATTAACTAACAATGAGCGATACATCAGTTCATGTTAAATGATGTAGTTAACTAATGTTAACAAATGGAAACCTTATAGTAAAGTCTTACCGTTATTTTTATTCAATGGAATGTTTTTTTAAAAGAAAATCCTGTAGCTTTTTTTTTTACACTGAAAAATAACAGCATATGGGTCTGGATAAACATGAGGGTGAGTTAATAATTATTATTATTATTATTATTATTTGTTTGCCAGAACTATTCCATTAACTTTCTTTTCTTTCCTCACTCCCGCTCTGAGGTGACAATAATGCAAAAAACATTTATCGGGAGATCTGTTAGCTCTTTGATTATAACTTTAAATTATAACATTTTCTGTCCATTTCCTCTTTTCCAGGTACGCCTCTATTCCTTTCTACCGGGTTCCTTTTGAGGTGCCCTGGCAGTGTAATCTCGGAGCGGCTCTCCTCATGGCCCCGCAGCTCTACTGGTTCTCCCTGATCTGCAGGGGGGCACTGCGCCTGTTTACCGGCCGATCCTCGCGCTCCCGCAAACCGACGGCTCCGGTCAAGCCCGATTACGAAGGACATGAGCCAATGACTCAGTCGGCCAATGGATACAGTACACAGATGGTGGGTCGGGACACACCCACAATGTCTCACTGAGGGGAGGAGCTTATGCAAATGAGACTAAGCTAAGAAGAAAGGGGATTGGATGAACACAATGATGTAGCGACTGAGCAGAAGGGCAGGTTGCCAAGGAAGTACAAGAGTGATTGAAGAGGTACTGAAATAGACTACACGCCCTGTAATGCATTACAGAACAGCATTATGTTTAGATACAGGGCTTGTGTACTGTATATAAGACATGCTTTAGTAGATCAAGGGAAGCTATGGTGAAAAAAATCAGTGGAAGTGTCTACACAACGGCCAGATGTGCGTCACATCACAACTGAGGCAATAAGTGCAAATTTTATGCCAGAACATTTCTGAACCAAGAGAAGCACTTTTTGTTTGAGGCACTTTGAAGGGGTCGTGGAATGTCAAACTGAGGTCTCGTGCCTGAGGTCTGTTCTTTGCATATATTATTGTAGTGTTGCAGATGCATCATTCATAGAAAAGTCCTTGACTATTATATTTAGCACTGGTCTACAATGAGCAACCCAAGCTTTAATGTCTCTAGAGAGTTCGGTCGAAAGGCCTCTTGTTCGGTTTAAAGGGACAGTTCACCCAAAAATGAACATTTATTTTATCAGTGAAACACAAATTTGAGATGTTAGGCAGAATGTCTGAGCTGCTCTTTTCTATACAGTGATTTATTATGTTCCAAAATTGGAAAAACTCCATAAAAGGACCATATTCACTATCGTCCAAAAGTTTGAGGTCAGTACGATTAAAAAAAACAGAAGAAAAGAAATTAATACTTTTATTGATAAAGGACTCAAACTTTCAAGAAATGTCGAACTTTTGAATGATAGTCTAAGTATATTAAAATTCAGGCCGATATGATAAGACAATAATTATTTTCATGATATGGCTGATATAATTAGGGGTCAAGCACCGAAGTAATAATTGGCGTTCTTATTATTATTATTCTGTTTCTGTTCCTTTTGCTCTTGAACCGTCTGTGTGAAAGTTATGAAATTTGGAACACTGATAGAGGACTGGCCCAACATTAACTACTCCAATTCTGCCGTCTCTAACTCAGTCCCTCTAGCGCCACCATCTATCCAAAGTTTCAATCATTTTTAGGCGAATAACCGTAAAGGCTAGAGACGAAATGACGCTTATGATGTTATTTTCCGTCATAAAATTTTCCTGCTATTTTGAATTTTGCGACAAACCTACATTTTTGAACTCCTCCTAGATGGTTTGTCCAATTTTCACCAGAATTAAACCACATAATCTTTAGACCATGCTGACAAAAAGTTATGGAATTTAAGTTGATTCATGAAACATGAAACTCGCAAACAAATTTTACATAGCATTCGCAAAAATAGACATAAGGCTATATCTCCACACTAATTTATCTTATTCAGACCAAACTTGGAATGTGTCATCACAAGCATGATCTGAGGCTAAATGCTGCGTTTCGGCACAGCGCCACTTAGTGGTTCAGAGATAGGAAAAATGGCTTTAGGGCGACATGCCGATATCCAGTTTTTCCACATCGACCATTTTGGGTGTCGGCCATTTTAAATTTTGTACAAAAATGCTGTATTTTACGAACGCATTATCGTATCGTTGCGAAACTCGGTATGGGTTATCATCACGATGTCCTGAAGGAGCCTGAGAAGTTTCAAGCCTAGTGGTAAAATCATCTTAAAATGTCGTTACTTGCTTGTTAATGCATCTGGTCTGACACTCCCAGCCATGTTAGCATGGCCTATCGTGCTCTTTGTGCTTGGCCCCGTTAACTGCTGCTTGCAGCTATATTTCTGTACTGTTTTTTTAAATAAATAAAAAATGAAATACTAAAGACTAAAATCAACCTTTTTAAATGTAAAAGTGAATTCACATCCTTATAATATACGGCATTAAAAATAGATATAAATTTTGTTCCTAAACTATCATATTGCTTCAGAAGAGCAAAAATCACTGTTCGTTTGGATGGAAAACAGAAGATTTTTTACCTAATATCTACTTTTGTGCTCTGCAGAAGAAAGAAGCATGATGTTGGAACAACAATAAATGGCTCATTTTCAGTTTTGGTGAACTATTCCTCAACCAGAGCTGATCAAATGAAAAAAAACCCCCCATCAAATGTAATTTAACCCTGTCTGTCAGAGAAAGAGGCAGCTCAGGGTTTGGGAATGTATACATGCTCAGAAAACAAGTGTTACAAGTAAAGGAAAGTAGCTACCTTGAATGTTTTCCGTTTCGACCTGTGAACCACTGTAAGGTGGCTTTAAACGCATTTTTTGTTTAACATTTGTAGTTAGCTTTACAATGTCCCTAGTGTAACCTCTTTAAACAAAGACCCAAGTCCTGAAACCCTGCATATGCTTTATAGGGACATGATCAAACATATATTAAGCTGCCTTATCCCTGTGGAAACTCTGACAACCTTATTCCTGATATTTTTCTCTTTACTTTTGGCCAGAGTTGAGTTTCCTCCAAACAAATGTGATACTTTACATTGTCAATGTGAAATTTATTTGCACTTTATTCATTTTATTGTCTTCGAAGCCATTTTGTTCGTCTCACAGGTAAATGTTCCTAATTTATTGTGTATTTTGCAAGGTATTTTGATTCCTTTTTAGCCTGTCAGTCTCAGGTTTTTGTTTGTTAATGGGTCACTCAAGCTATCCAATCTCTGTCTAGTCATAAATCAAGGATTCATTTGCAGATGAATTTGGCCCAGTATGTTTTATTTAATAACTCAGCATTCAAGCGCTTGCAAGTTCAACCCGTATCACTTATCAAACATAAATGAATGACATTGCAAAGTATCTGCCACAAGACCTGTTTCTGAAGCTTACTTATACTTAAAATGACTGAATGCTGATTGAAATTTATATAATGAAAAAAACATACAGGTGCAAAATGTCTATTGCGCTGAATTGGGTATATGACTTTGCATGTGTATATTCCATCTTTGTCCCTTGTGAACCCTCTATAACGTACCAGTTCAACGTGCACCAATATCCAAACTATTTAATCCTAGTGAACTGCAACGACTGCTTTTGATGGTTTTCTTTGAGAGCATCTAGGTTTTGGTTGGTTTAACTTCTGTTGTTTTTTCCATATGTAAACCTGTTTAACCTGTTAACATGAGTACAAATGAAAGCACTGTTGTGATTCAATCTCATTGCAGAAATATACTCTTGTCTCATATGCCGCATGTTATAAATGTCGGTTCTCCTGGTCCGTTTGTGAAAGTGCCGTACGGGGTTTAACCGAGACCTGGATAATGTTGAGTGTGAGTCTCAATATCTGCCATCATGACCTCTGCGGAGACATCTGGAATTAAAACCAGCTTAAATGGAGTCGAAAAAAACAGATCAGGATTTTCACATCAAATGTCCTCTTAATTTGAGAGCCTGTGCCAGACGGGTGATGCTTTGAATCCAGACAACGCAATTCAGGCTAACAGGCCACAAAAAGATACAGCAGCTTATGTTTAACCTTTTCTCCTTTCTCAGAATCGGTTGCGCACTGAATACAAAGTCTGGGAGGTTTCAACACCGGATGTGGTTGTTTGTAATTACTAGATAGGGATTTTTAAAACTCATTCAAATTCAGAACAATTTGCTAATGAATCATTCAGGAAAAAATCTGAAAGAAATCAAACATCACCATGGCTTGTGTGAACAAGTTTAACCTAACTAGAAAATAATAATAATAATAAATAGAAAAATGTATATATTTTTTATAAAAACATTTCCATTACTTTTCCAGGCCTGGAAAGCAGGGAAATTATTAATTTCCTAATATTTGATTTACTATGGAAACCCCAAAGTGATACATTGTTTGTTTTATTTTAATAAAAAATTTGTTTTAAGAAAAACAGATTGGTGACGCTTTACAAGGTTGTAATATTGGTTAACATGAACTAACAATGAAAATACTCCTAAAGCATTTATTAATCTTAGTTTAATGTAAATTTCAACATTTACTAATGCATGATAAAAAAAATGTGTATGTTAATATAATTTAAAGGATTAGTTCACTTTCAACTGAAAATGACCCCAAGCTTTATTCACCCTCAAGCCATCCTAGGTGTATATGACTTTCTTCTTTCTGATGAACACAATCAGAGATATATTAATAAATCTCCTGACGCATCCAAGCTTTATAATGGCAGTGAGTGATACCGACGAGTATGAGCTGAGGAAAGTGTCTCCATCCACATCCATCCATCATAAACAAACTTACGAAGAAAGAACTTTCTTCGTAAGTTGAATAAAGAAGGCGGACTGGCGGAAGCTAGATATTTTACTTCGTAACTTGTTAAATATGTCTATTTTTATACACAATTTCATCGCTTCACTTCAGAAGGCCTTTATTAACCCCCCGGAGCTGTGTGGAGTATGTTTATGATGGATGGATGTAGACGCAAGCACTTTCTTCAGCTNGAGCTGAAGAAAGTGTCTCCATCCACATCCATCCATCATAAACAAACTTACGAAGAAAGTGTAAAACTCTCACAGTTCAAAACGCTTACGCTACGTCCTACGCCTTCCCTATTCAACTTACGGAAAAAGCTTAACTGACGCGACGCCAGTTTACACTTTCTTCGTAAGTTGAATAAAGAAGGCGGACTGGCGGAAGCTAGATATTTTACTTCGTAACTTGTTAAATATGTCTATTTTTATACACAATTTCATCGCTTCACTTCAGAAGGCCTTTATTAACCCCCCGGAGCTGTGTGGAGTATGTTTATGATGGATGGATGTAGACGCAAGCACTTTCTTCAGCTCAGACTCGTTGATCCCGCTCACTGCCATTATAAAGCTCGGATGCGTCAGGATGTTTCTTAAAGTATCTCTGATATATATAAGAATTTTCATAGAGTATGTATTAATCTCTTTTTTATTTCCAATATGTGAGCAGCTTGTAATGAAACTAAAAAAACGAGACCTTCCCTGACTTCCTAGGGTTGTCTATGAACGCCTGTAGACTGACTCGGGACATTTTTGCCAGGAAAATCAAAAGGATGTGATGCTGATGCACTTCCGAGAGCTTCTCTTCCGTTCAATGACACATGAAACTAATGCTTCTACAATGTTCAGGATAAGTAAATATAAATCTGTACTGTAATGTCAATGTGTCATGCAAAAAAAAAGGGATTCATTCAAACTAGTCTCACATAGCCAGATCTATATAGTCTATAGTCTCAAATATACTTTATAAGTAAACCTCATCACAGTGTAAGGTAACTTTTTATTTTACGGTGTCCTTGTTACACATGCTACATGTAGTTGTTGTAGTAATAACTATAAATTATGCATAATTACATGCAACTAACCCTACAACAAACCTAATCCTAACCATAACCCTATGGTAAGTACACATAGTTAATATTACTCAGCACTTAAATGTAAAACTGCTGTTTTCTCACCCGTTATTTATACACGAGCAGTAAGTACCTGGCTGCAGTTCATTAAACGGCCACCAGTGTCGCTAATAACAAGGGTTCTTGAATTCTACATACAGCCCCTTTAACAAAAATTAAAAGGTGCAAAACACACAGTTTCTGCCAATCTCATGTTAATCTTGAGTACCTGTAGAGTAGTATTGCATCCTTCATATCTCCGAAGAGTATTTAGTTTTATTAGATTTATAAAAGATGTTTTCTTTCCGAAAACAGTCGAGCTCCTGGAGGCGTGCCGTGGGTGGAGCTAAATACATCATGGTATTATCCCTGGATAACTTTTGATTCATTATACGCTCGAGTGGGTTACATTATATGCACTTACGCGCCGATTGCCAACAAAAAACAAACTGCATCCACTGTTCCCTTAACACTGGGTTCTTTGGGAAGCTGAACAAGGTTATCTTTCCCTCACAACCAAAAACACACTTCTTTGGTGACAGAGTTGATTTTGTGGTCTAAGAAGTGCCCATACAAGGAATTCCGGTCTTTATGACATCATACAGGGTCATACTTAAAAAAAACTTTCAGAAACTTACACAAACCCTGAAGGAGTGTATTTGGCACAGAAATACTCCCGTCATACGTCCAACTCGTTATTTGGCCATGTTTAGCATGATAATACAACTATTAACAGTGTAAATAAATCAGAATGCATGAAATAGCATTGGACATCCCCTTTAAATACAGCAACAAATATAATGCATTACTGTAAAGTGTTACCAAGAGATTAATATAATTAAAAAATGACAAGACACCAGAATCTAGGCAATACATTTATTCACATTTTAAAAAAATCTTTGAATAAAAAAAGACAACATCAGTAAAATATGGTCATCTCATTGTCCAATGCAAAATGATGAATTATGATGAGTTAAGGTATAAACCCTAAAAAAACCTGGAATTTGTTCAAGCAGTCTGTAGTTTCCCTCAGTATCTCCTCTGTCTGGGGCTGAAGACAGTGCTAGGGTCACTGTCTCTTTCTCGTTCTTTTTCCCGCTCTCGCTGACTGTTCGGCGATAGAGGCGGCTCGACGGCGGGCCCTGGCCGCGATTTATCGTTTTTAAAAAGGTCACGACCTGTCCTTAGAATCTGCTCCTCAATTTTTCTGTGACGCTTCATGTCCGACAGCACTTTGTCCAGCCGGGCCTCGCGTCTGACTGAAGAGCGGGCAGAGGAACCTGGAAATGAGAGAAAAGGATGAATTCAAATCAGCATTATTTATTTATATTGTGTGTTTGCCTATATTACCAAATCTATACATTGTGGAAGAACGTACCTGGTGTCCTGCGGCGATTGAGAAAAGAGTTCTTGGGAGTGGCCATAGTCTGCTCTTCATCAAAATCAAATTCGGTTGGTGTGAGGGCTCTGCAGAACAGAGAAATACATAAATAAATTTCTTGTTTTAAAAATTACCTACTGTGTATATAAAGATACAGTAAAAACAGTAATATTGTGAAATATTACAATTTAAAATAACCATTTTGTATTCATTACTGTGATGCAAAGCTTAATTTTCATGTTTCAGTGTCACATGATCCTTCAGAAATCATTCTAATATGCTGATTTGCTGCTCAAATAACAGTTCTTATTATCAATGAAACCGTGATACCTAAACATTTGAATGGTAGTGTATCACGGCTTCCACAAAAACATGAAAAAGCACAACTGTTTTCATTGAGAATAATAAGAAATGTTATTTGAGCACCAAATCGGCATAATAGAATGATTTCTGAAGGATAATGTGACACTGAAGACTTTAGTAATGATGCTGATATATATATATATATATACACACACACATATACATACACACACACATATTTTTCCATCTGTATTATATTCTGACTCACTTGTGCTCATTCTGCTCTTGTTTGGCCTCCTGCGAGTCTTCTCCGTCTCGCTCAGGTGAGGGAGTGCGTGGAGGGGTCGGAGGTCGGCGCGGAAGAGCGACCCACTTCAGCTCGAGCTTGTCTCCTTTAGCCAGAAGCTCATACAGCCGTTTGATCTCCTCAGGTGGAGGCATCCAGTTCTTGGGGTCCTCCATCTCCTCGTCACTGTAAGGGATCTCCCAGTCCTCCTCAGACTGCAGCTTCCCTTCACCGCCTCCATTCATCTCTCCATCTGTGGTCATTCCCTCTTTCTGCTCCTCTACATCCATGGCTTCTTTGTCTCCCTCTACATAGAAGTGTTCAAAAATGTATTATGAGAAACTATATCTCACAGAACAAACTTACACACCTTACAAAAAGTACTGTGGTGATACCATGGTACTTTGATATACAACCTGGTTGGTACTCCAAGGTACCATAT
>RJVU01028973.1:890549-902016 GCA_003731715.1 Anabarilius grahami
AAACCCCCTAGGAGACAAATGTGGAGTGCATACTTGTGTCATCCTCCGTTATAGTATCCTTTGCGGTTTTAGTTGTCTCCTCGTCTCTTTCTTTATCCTTTTCTTCCTCTTTTCCTGCAGTTTTGTCCTGTTCACTCACTCCCATAGACTCGACGCGCTCCGCTAGAGAGGACTGCGCGTCCTCCGCCGCCTGCATCTTTCTGCACACCTGAGGAAAAGCAGACGCGCGTCAGCTGCACTGCAAACTAATGATTTCATATTTCCAAAACGAATCGAACGCATGGTTGTGTTTTAATAAATCATATTCGGACTAGTTCCGCGCCTTGTGGGCAGACAGGGTTCGCTGAGCATCATTCAGAAACATTCAATATATTTATTTATATTGCACACAAATGAAGGGGCGGAGGCAAACTTACAGTTGTTTTCCCACCTCTGTTACAAACAGCTGCGCGGGATAGTAGAACTCATCAATGTGATATTATTTCAAAAAATAATACTGCTTTAGTTTTCATGGCCATAAAGCACTGTTTATTTCGGCGCCTTGACGTCATTCGTGTCGTGACCCGGATGAGAGGAGGATCCGCCCACAGCGCCACCACGCGCTCGAATGACCGTTATACACCTTCCTGTTGTAACAGCTGTTTATGCGACAAACAGACAGATAGATATTTACTTTTTATTCACCACATTCCTTAATATAATGTCTGGCTTTCTTTCCACGCCACTGCATTTCAGAAAAAAAACTATTCTCGTTACTTTTAAAGGGTTAGTTCACCCAAAATGAAAATAATGTAATTTATTACTCACCCTCATGCCGTTCCACACCCGTAAGACCTTCATTCATCTTCAGAACACAAATTAAGATATTTTTGTTGAAATCCGATGGCTCAGTGAGGCCTGCATAGCCAGCAATGACATTTCCTCTCTCAAGATCCATTAATGTACTAAAAACATATTTAAATCAGTTCATGTGAGTACAGTGGTTCAATATTAATATTATAAAGCGACGCAAATATTTTTGGTGCGGCAAAAAAAACTAAATAACGATTTATATAGTAATGGCCGATTTCAAAACACTGCTTCATGAAGCTTCGGAGCGTTATGAATCAGCGTGTCGAATCATGATTCGGATCGCGTGTCAAACCGCCAAACTGCTGAGATCACGTGACTTTGGCGCTCCGAACCGCTGATTCGACACACTGATTCATAATGCTCCGAAGCTTCCTGAAGCAGTGTTTTGAAATCGGCCATTACTATATAAATCGTTATTTTGTTTTTTTCGCCACACCAAAAATATTTGCGTCGCTTCCCTGACAGCAACATAGTGTGGCCCAGATCCGGCCCACATCTGGTACATGTGGATTACACACGGACCAGATGCGGGCCGGATCTGGGCCGACACTATGTTGCTGTCAGGGTTTATAATATTAATATTGAACCACTGTACTCACATGAACTGATTTAAATATGTTTTTAGTACATTAATGGATCTTGAGAGAGGAAATGTCATTGCTGGCTATGCAGGCCTCACGGAGCCATCGGATTTCATCAAAAATATCTTAATTTGTGTCCCGAAGATTAACGAAGGTCTTACGGGTGTGGAACGACATGAGGGTGAGTAATAAATGACATTATTTTAATTTTGGGGTGAACTAACCCTTTAAGACCTGCTCCGATAGTGATGCTCGATTCGTGAACGAAGTCAATTCTTTTCAACGAACCGGTTTAAAAATCGCGATTGGTCCGATTTTGTTTTTTAAATATATATTTTTTAAATACGCATTTAACTTTTAGTTATTTTGTGTTACTTTAATAATGTATATATGATTCGTAATTAATTTTGCTAGGTGTCTAAAAATACTAAAACTGACCATTCTTGTGCTGAAATGAAATGTTTTATGGTTTCTTAATCGTTTCTGCCTATATTATTCTAATTTGTAAGTCGGGGTTGATCTGAAAGGACTTTTATTTTGGCGGGTGTTTCCCATAATTCCAGCAGAGCGGAAACAGATTGAAGCGGAGCCGCACATCAACATCAACAGAACTAGTACAAATCTGCAATGAGTTTTGAGTGGCCCTGGCAGTATAACTTTCCTCCGTTTTTTACGTAAGTAAATCCATTTGTCACTGACTGCAGATGGAACCATTAGTTTCGTGTCTACAATATTGTCTGAATACTTTGGTCTATTGTGAAAATATACATTTGTATCGTGAATAAAGCTGCTGTTTGCATTCCGCTACGGAAGTAATCAAATCACCACATTTGACACTTGACGCACAGTTCAGTCCCGCGAGGGGTGAAATCAAGTATAGTGATTATTACAATACTTACAGCTGTAATATGCCATATAGCATTTAAATGCTGTATGACATTAAATGCTTAGAAAGGTTAAGGGAAGCTAGTACGATCAGAATATACATGCTCTGTGATTTGCAACAACAAGAAACTGTAATAAAGTTAAAATTGCATTATATAAAGAGTGCCATACTTAGTGGAAAACCTGGAAACATTAGGACATTTTCAAAATTGCCATTTCATGGCCTGGAAAATGTATTTTAATTAATACAATTGTGACAACTCATGGAAATTAACACCATTTCAAAAGTCATGGAAATATGCATAATAAGTATTTTAAAATTTTCAGCCCTAAAGTATCTCTATAAGATGATTCTTGAAAATACTGAATGCAGTCATATTGAGGGAACAATAAAAATGTATACATTCATATTCATTAATAATTAATCACAATATAATACTTACATTATTATATAGCAGATCATGTTGTTGGAATTAATTTACATCAATTGGTATGACATCCTTGAAAACTGGGCCTCGAATTGTTATTAAGATGGGATTGGAATAACCCAGTAGTTAAAGGTGCAATATGTAACATTTTCTGTCCGCTAGAGGCCTATTCAAAACAAAGGCGTAGCTTGATGACGCCAAGTTTGAGCGCGGAATCTTGGGACATGTGGTCTTTACCTCACAGCCGGTGGAAAAGAATAGGGATATGACTCGGTAAGAAATCATGTTCATGGATGCGATTATTAACGTTACTGTAGTATGAAGCAGAGCAGGAGCGAGTGTTGTGGGAGCTGAACGAGGCCGCTGGAACGATTGCACAACACACGCCTCACGAGCAGCAGGACTTTTATTATGCCACAGTCGCCAGCGCTGCTTCCGCTTTTCCGGTCATGAGTATGAGGTAACGCAGCTCTGTTTATCATATCAGGTACATTTAAGTGTGTTGAAAATGTTATAACGTTACTCTGTGCGTTCGCTTGGCGGCTGCTGTGAGACACTGTTACACACTGCAGAAAGATAGATCGATTTTAGAATATCATATTAAATGCTGGATGGCTTGTGTTGATAAATGGCATGCAATTAATTTTAAAACGTATTGTATGATGGAGAAAATGCTGTATTACTGTTACTAAAAATAAAGCTGCATCTGATTATGCTATGTTAGCTGCTTCACAAAATAGTGTTTTTCTCTGAGGCGTGGTAAAGCATGGTACTCGCAAAAAATCAAGAAAATTAGATTTAAACAATAAGACTAAATGTGTTGAGCTATATAACAATAATTAGTTTTCCGTCTATATATATATATCAAAACAGTGTCTATTAAAATGTCTTTGGTGTTTCCATGGTTTCTACAAAATAAAACGGAAATCGGGGGTAATGCAGGTATGACGCAATTGACAGGCGACTCCTCACACGTCCCGGAGCCTTGGTTAAAATTGCAATTTTCTNATTTTAAAACGTATTGTATGATGGAGAAAATGCTGTATTACTGTTACTAAAAATAAAGCTGCATCTGATTATGCTATGTTAGCTGCTTGACAAAATAGTGTTTTTCTCTGAGGCGGTAAATGGTACTCGCAAAAAATCAAGAAAATTAGATTTAAACAATAAGACTAAATGTGTTGAGCTGTATAACAATAATTAGTTTTCTGTCTATATATATATCAAAACAGTGTCTATTAAAATGTCTTTGGTGTTTCCATGGTTTTTTACAAAATAAAACGGAAATCGGGGGTAATGCAGGTATGACGCAATTGACAGGCGACTCCTCACACGTCCCGGAGCCTTGGTTAAAATTGCAATTTTCTCACGATTTACAAATAGTTGTAAACATTTGGGATATTGTAAGTACTCAAGTGAACAAAATATTTAATACTGGCCTAGAGGTTTTTGGATATTTTACTGCAAAATTCTTACATATTGCACCTTTAAAGACTTAATATAATGTTTTATGTTTTGCAGGTTGCAGCCAAATGTTGACACGAGACAGAAGCAGTTGGCGGCATGGTGTTCACTCGTGCTGTCTTACTGTCGTCAGCGCAAGCTCTACACGCTGGATGTGCTCGAGGCGCAGGAAAGCCCTGTGTTCAACAACAAGAAAATTGAGAGTATCCTTTCACTTACCTGTCTTTGTGTAATTTTTATATGATTGTGGATTAACGCTGTTCTTTTTGTGCCATTACTTGCCATGCATATTTCCCATAACTTGTGTTGTTCAGGAAAACTTTCAGTTGAAGCCATACAAGTAGTTTTTGAAGAATTGAGAAAAAAAGGTGGGATGAAACAAGCATTTACAAGAAGATGCAGTTTCCCCGTTTGTAAAATGAGTTTTAAAATAATTTTGTTCTTTGCTTTGGCACAGGAAACCTGGAATGGTTGGATAAAAATAAATCACGATGTCTTATAATGTGGAGGAGACCAGAGGAGTGGGGCAAACTCATTTATCAATGGGTGAGAATATCCTGTGCATTATCAGACATAATGTCACTGTGTAAAGTAACTTGAGTTGAATGTTCTTTTCCATGTTAGAACGGTGCCTTTAGTTCAGCTGTACTCATTTAAGATGACAAGCATGAATTGACTATCGCACTTTTGCTTAGTAAGGACAGTCATTTAGGTCTCTGTTGAAAGTATGTGGAAAGGCCCCAATAAATCGAAGAATGAACTGGTGTGATGTCATTACAAACAAAATCAGGCCAATATGAAGTTAGTTTGGAGTTCATTTTGAGAGTTCGAAACAGTTTTTATATATATATATATATATAACCAGAACGAACTGTTGTGTATATATATATATACTAGTTTTAAGAGTTTTTTTAGGCAATAATATAGTTGTTTAGACTTCAGACATGCAATTTATATGTAAACGTAGGGCCTATTAGAAAATTTGTTCAGAGATGCGAGCTCCAGGCCATCAGCGACCATTCAGAGCTCATGTACCTGCAGAGAACAGCTTCAACTCAGCCAGTGCTTTGGGAATTTGCTACTAGCTCCTATGTATATAGTGGTTAAACATGAGGTAAACAATTCGTTTTTGGTTTATCAAATGGACAATCTTTGGTCTTATTAATATATTACTCATTTCAGAGCTAATAGATTTGGCTTAAGGGCTATATTAAGTTTCATAATTTTATATTTACATTGAAATTTAATCCTGTACTAACTAGAGTGCTTTTGTACGTTTGACTGAACTGATTGCTTGTTTATTTCTTATTTTACTTCTTATACTGATATAATGGCTATTGTTGTTCATTTAAATATTATTGTTCAAAAAATTATATTTTATATAAATAATATGCCATATTTTTTTAGTATTGAGAGTCCGTTAGTGATTTCAACTTCAGTGAAAGTTACATTAATTCGCCATGAGATGGCAGCAAAGACTGTCTTTAAGAGTGAGTCAGTCAGTCGCAAAGACTTTTATTTTGAAATGGACTGAAACAAGGAAACAAGATATTGTTTTTACTTTAAACGACATCTTACAAGAGGCAACTGACAAATGCATTGACTAGCGCTGTCATGGAAATGTCTTAAATGTTAAAAGGACAAAGATAAAGATATCGCTTTCCTCAGTGGACATTTAAACTGATTTTATGATTATGATTGACCTGAAGAATATCAGCTAAATGCAGCGAATGCACTCACTAAGCCGATCCCTCTCATAATACTCTACTTATTACAGTGAGTTTCAATGAAGCGACGTTCGTTCGTTACTAGTTCTAAAATGACGTTTTAGAATTGGTAACGGAGGCTTGGGCTCAACTGTAAACAGCCATATCGCACAGCTACTTTTGTGATATTGCTCATATATATGTCAACTTTGCATTTCACTTATTTTTTCCAGCTAGTGATCTGTTAAGTCAAGGTGTTTTTTTTAAGTTTACTTTCTTTTCCCCTCAATTGTTAATGTAGGTTTCCAAAAATGGCATGGTCAACTCAGTGTTTACACTTTATGAGCTTTCTAATGGGGATGACACAGAAAATGAAGGTAAAATTATATCTAATGTACATTTCACTACATCAGAATGTACAGTACAGTCCAAAAGTTTGGAACCACTAAGATTTTTAATGTTTTTAAAAGAAGTTTCGTCTGCTCACCAAGGCTACATTTATTTAATTAAAAATACAGTAAAAACAGTAATATTGTGAAATATTATTACAATTTAAAATAACTGTTTTCTATTTGAATATATTTCACAATGTAATTTATTCCTGTGATGTCAGCATCGTTACTCCAGTCTTCAGTGTCACATGATCCTTCAGAAATCATTCTAATATGCTGATCTGCTGCTCAAGAAACATTTAATGTGTACAATTGTACAAAATATTTGTGTACAATATTTTTTTTCAGGATTATTTGATGAATAGAAAGTTCAAAAGAACAGTGTTTATCTGAAATCTAATCTTTTGTAACATTATAAATGTCTTTACTGCCACTTTTGATTGATTTAATGCATCCCTGTTGAATTAAAGTATTCATTTCTTTAATTTCTTTTCAAAAAAATAAAAATTCTTGTATAATGCTACAGAAGCTTTGTATTTCAGATAAATGCTGTTCTTTTGAACTTTCTATTCATCAAGGAATCCTGAAAAAAAAAGTACACAACTGTTTTCAACATTGAAAATAATCATAAATGTTTATTGAGCAGCAAATCAGCATATTAGAATGATTTCTGAAGGATCATGTGACACTGAAGACTGGAGTAACGATGCTGAAAATTCAGCTTTGCATCACAGGAATAAATTACTTTGTAAAATATATTTAAATAGTACACAGTTATTTTAAATTGTAATAATATTTCACAATATTACTGTTTTTTACTGTATTTTTAATTAAATAAATGTAGCCTTGGTGAGCAGACGAAACTTCTTTTAAAAACATTAAAAATCTTAGTGGTTCCAAACTTTTGGACTGTACTATATATATATATATAAATATATATATATTATATCTGTATGACTTGCCTGGTTGCAGCTGTGGTTTGCACTGATCTGTTGTGTCTTTCAGAGTTCCATGGATTGGAGGATTGGATGTTGCTGCGTTCACTGCAGGCCCTGCAGACTGATGGGAAAGCAGAAATTATCTCTATGGATGATGGAAAAGGAGTCAAGTTCTTTTGAATCAGGTTTTCTCAAGTCAGACTTTGGGATGTGGTGTTGGGTTTCTGTCAGCCCAGCATGATCTTTTGTCTCAGTCCACTTGGGATCTTGTTTGGACTGTATATAACACTCCACTGATAAGTCAGTAAGTCATTATTTGGCATATGAGCCCAAACTAAATGTAAGGGTCTTCCTTTTTGGAACATGTTTAAATTGGTGGTTTTACACCTGTCAAAACTGGAGCCAGTAAAGCAACCAAGATTTTGTTCTTAACCATTATGCATACAAAGCGAAATGTCAGACCAAAACTAAGGAATATCAATATCTTAATGTAGACAGAGACCACACCCACTTTTTTGTGTACATATATTTTATTTCACTCTTTTTATTGCTGTAAATCCTGAAGGACTCTTGTTCTACTTGAATATTTTTTTCTGTGTAGAACCACAAAGCCAAAAGACGGTCTACTAATCTTAGACACGGCTTTTGAATCCTGCGATGCTTCCTGGCTAAGATAAAATGTTCTTGAGTAAATGTCCTGTTTCTGATGGCAATGGAATTCATATCAACATTTTGCTGAAATCTGGTAGCATTGATTCCTTTTCCTTGACTGTCACTGTATCTTACCACCTTTTATACCAATGTAATACTGTACAAATAAATGACGGAGACACTTTCAGTTCTCCCCTGCATTTGGTTTGATTGAAGAGCGCTTAAATATTAGATTTTCATATGCAAATCTCATGTGCTTGCCGGAAGCATTGAACCAGTCATCTGCTCTTTGCTTCTAATGGAACATCAAACATCATTATCACTAGTGCTCATGGTTTGGGTGAGGAGTTTTACAAAATTAGTCTCTCAAATATGTATGGAAATGTCTAAATGCTTAAAAGTAAAAATATTTTATACAGTGCACAATTTTTTTTATTTTTTTTTTTAAAATAGTATTTAATTGAATAATTATTGGAAAAAAAGTAGTTGATGTATAGCCAAGGGACACGGCTTCTCGAACAAGAAAAAATGTAGGGCGGGGCTTGATTTTGTCCATTGGGAATTGATTGGATGGTTGTGGTTTGCTATTGGTGGATCTCATGTGAGTGACAGGTTGTCCCACCCTCGTGCCAGTAAACATCATCACAGAAGAGAAGAGAATATAAATTGCATGATAAAAATTATTCAATTTTTTTGTTATCAACAACATAAAGTGCATTAAACATTACATTATGTCAGGGTTTCCCTCTCTAGGGTTTGGAAAGGAACTGCAGGGTGTTAATTACATCATTAATTAAATCATAAAAAAGTTACATTATAAGAAATAAATTATTTGAAAATAAAACCAATCAAAATAAAAAGTGGCTGGTCTGTGTGTGCAATTCCATAAAACCTTTGAGAAAGGAAAATGTAAAAGATAAAAAAGAATTAGGGAGAATCAATGAATTCTGAATAATTTACCGCCATTTTGTGAATATTAAGTAATCATGTTATCAATAAAAAAGTAATTGAATTGTGATTATGAGTATTTTAAAAAGTATAATCTCATTACAAGTATTTAATCTTTGAAATCTGATTACGTAATACAGATGACATAAAATCAGTTACTACCCAGCACAGTATTATATTATATTATTATATTATTTAATAAATCCAATAATCTTCTGTTTTTATATGTGACAGTCAGTAAGAGAGAAAGAGAGACAGGTGGTGCTCACGTGCATGATAAAGAATCATGCAACAGCGCCCTCTGCTGAACTTCCATTTACTAACGTCTATTAATCATCCCTGAGGGCCTATTTAGTGTTGACCACACATAATGGAACAGACAAGTGGAGACACAAGGGTTCTTATGTATACTTAATAATACATTTTTAAGTTTGACTTAATTAAATGCATTTTGCAGCCACTGTGTTTTACTGTATATTATAGTATATTCCATATCTCACAAAAGTACACCCCTCACATTTCAGCAACCATTTTAGTATATTTTCTCAAGCGACAATACTATAGAAATGAAAACTGTATATAGTTTAGAGTAGTCAATGTGCAGCTTGTATAGTAGTGCAGATTTACTGTCCTCTAAAAATAACTCAGCAAACAGCCATTATTGTCTAAATAACTGGCAACAAAAGGGAGTACACCCTAAGTGAACATGTCAAAACTGTGTCAATATTTTGTGTGCGCACCACTGTTATCTAGCGCTGCCTTAATCCTCCTGGGCATGGAATTCACCAGAGCTGCACAGGTTGCTGCTGGGATCCTTCCCCAGTACCAGCACTCATGCAGCCTCAGACCATGATGCTCCCACCACCATGCTTGACTCTAGGCAAGACACAGTTTTCTTGGTACTCCTCACCAGGGCGTCGCCACACATGTTGGACACCATCTGAGTCAAACAAGTTTATCTTAGTCTCATCACACCACAGGACATGGTTCCAGTAATTCATGCTCTTGGACAGGTTGTCTTCAGCAAACTGTTTGCGGGCTTTCTTATGAGCCAGCTTCAGAAGAGCCTTCTTTCTGGGACGACAGCCATGCAAACAAACTTGTTGCAGTTTGCGGCGTATGGTCTGAGCACTGTCAAGCTGACCTCCTGCTTCTGCAACCTCTAAAGCAATGCTGGCAGCACTCATGCGTCTGTTTTTTGAAGCCAGCTTCTGCACCTGATGCACAGCACGAGGACTCAACTACTTTGATCGACCCTTGCGAAGCCTGTTCCGAGTTGAACCCATCTTGGAAAACCTCTGTATGACCCTAGCAACTGTACTGTAACTCAGTTTTAGGGTGTTACTGATCTTCTTATAGCCTAGGCCATCTTTGTGGAGAGCAACAATTCTAATTCTCAAATCCTCAGAGAGTTCTTTGCCATGAGGTGCCATGTTGAACATCCAGTGGTCTGTATGAGAGGATTGTACTCAAAGCACCAAATTTTAACTGCTCTAATACAAGATACGCAAATTTGTATAGTCCTATCAAGCAGATAAAAACATGAACGTGATAAATAGGACATGTGGCTTTGCATGGTTAAACGACGTACAGCTGTTATCACTTAGGGTGTACTGACTTTTGTTGCCAGCTATTTAGACAATAATGGCCGTATGTCGAGTTATTTTCAGAGGACAGTAAATCTGTACTACTATATAAGCAGCACATTGACTACTCTAAAATATATACAAGTTTCATTTCTATAGTATTGTCCCTTAAGAAGATATGCTAAAATAGTTGCTGAAATGTGAGGGGTGTACTCACTTTTGTGAGATACTGTACATGGGTATTACACACAATAGTGTAAGTTGGGTAAAATATAAATATACTGCAATTATTAGAAGTACAGGAGGGAAGTGCACAAATGTTCTGTGCTCTGAGTAAATGATAGCCTCTGTATGAATGATGCTTTGTACTGTTTGTAGAAGTTTCTGGCACATGATAGCGTGCAGCACACGAGAGGAAGCAGCTTGAACTTGTGCTGGAGAACGTGAGCTGTCCCTCATGTCCTGGACCTTTTCTGGTCTATAGATGGGCTAGAGTTCATAAATCTGATTCAGTGTTTTTAGAGCGGATGTTTATTATGGTTTGCAGAGGGTTTTTGTTCTTGGTTGTGAGAGACGGAGACAAACAACAGAATACTCTCAATATAACAGACAATGATTTTACTGTGGGCTTTGTTGATTTCGGATTTGATATTAGATATGAATCTCTGTGACATTTCTGTGTTTTGATTTGGCTCATTCTGTTGTGAATCGAAAGTTTTGATATAAATGCTATATTTTGAAGTTACTGCATTTTAACAAGAAATACAAAAGATTTTAGATGCGGAATGTAGCTTTTATTAGATGACAAAAACATGACAAGCTTAGCCATTTTAAATTATATATTATTTATCATATTTATATCATATTTATATTTTGGGGGCAGCATGGACAGAATAATTCTTTAATAATCGTGTCCTGAATCCAACAAAGTCTAAAAATAATCCAGCCAGACTCTATGTGGCTTTCAGCTTATATTTAAATATCAATTTAGATGTCAAATGTCAATTTAATTAGCCTAGATTTTTTTTTTTTTTTT
>RJVU01028973.1:902048-935922 GCA_003731715.1 Anabarilius grahami
AGGACAATTTAAATAGTCATTTAATAAACTCTCTGAAGCGACTGTTCCCAATTGATGTCTTGATTATGATTGTCAGTTGTTCTCAGGAAACATCAGCTTGGGGCTGAAAAAGGTGTATCTATTAATATGATTTAATGGATTTCAGTTAACATGAACTAACAATGAACAGTTATTCACAAAGATTAATAAATACTGTAACAAATGCTCATTGTTAGTTAATGCATTAAAGGATTAGTTCATTTTCATATTAAAATTTCCTGATAATTTACTCACCCCCATGTCATCCAAGATGTTCTTGTCTTCAGTCGAAAAGAAATTAAGGTTTTTGATGAAAACATTCCAGGATTATTCTCCTTATAGTGGACTTCAACTGACCCCAAACAGTTGAAGGTCAAAATTACAGCTTCAGTGCAGCTTCAAAGCGTTCTACGCGATCCCGGTCAAAGTTTGAACTAAATTGTCATATACAATATGCTAGTGCAAGTATATAACAATTAGTTCAAACTTTGACCTAGTAATACACTTAGCAGCATCTACACTGCCGGAATAAGAAGAGAAGAAGAAGAAGAGAGCTAGTTCAAGACGAGCATTTGGTTAAATGTATATGATTTTATTTTTTTTTATTTTTTTAGAAAATGACCGATCGTTTCGCTTGATAAGACCCTTTTTTCTTGTCTGGGATCGTGTAGAGTGCTTTGAAGCTGCACTGAAACTGTAATTGTAACTGTTTGGGGTCAATTGAAGTCAAACTTTGATGTTGGATGAGAAAGCCTAATATACAGATATGAAAATATACAGCTGCCTTTCAAATTTTATGATGGGGGGTCCATCGTGACAGTGATCATGGTCCGGAAAATTTAGCCCCCCTGCATGGTCCAGACCACGTGATCCGGTTTTCATGCGATTCATTCAAACTTTTCTACTCGAAAGAACAAATCGTACATCGTAAGCGGAAAATCTAATGGACGCTCTTTCACCAACACAAGGTGTTCTGATGGCACAGATAGATCTACACACTGACTGAATCCTGCAGTGAANGGAATGTTTTCATCAAAAACCTTAAAGGGTTAGTTCACCTAAAAATGAAAATAATGTCATTAATTACTAATAAATACTAATCAAACTGATCAGAGTAAGTTGTCATTTTATATAGGATACATAAGTTAAATACACTTACATTATAACTAGATGAGTTTGTAAACAAACTTTGATGTTGGATGAGAAAGCCTAATATACAGATATGAAAATATACAGCTGCCTTTCAAATTTTATGATGGGGGGGTCCATCGTGACAGTGATCATGGTCCGGAAAATTTAGCCCCCCTGCATGGTCCAGACCACGTGATCCGGTTTTCATGCGATTCATTCAAACTTTTCTACTCGAAAGAACAAATCGTACATCGTAAGCGGAAAATCTAATGGACGCTCTTTCACCAACACAAGGTGTTCTGATGGCACAGATAGATCTACACACTGACTGAATCCTGCAGTGAAACCCAACGCTGCGGGACTCAGGTGAAGGGGGCGGAGTCAGCCGCTCACTCACTGTGAAGAGCTGTAGTGCACGCGCACCTCTGCAGAATGCACAGCAGCCGTGCGCGCGTGTGGAGCGAGTGACATGTGAAGTTTCAATTCTGAATCATTTCAGACTGCTCTAAATAAGGTAAATCTAAGTTTACTAGCGCGTTATGCTATACGAAGAACTATATGTCTTATGTTGTTATTATTGTAACCTAATTTGCTGTTATATCTGTCACTTTCAAGGAAAAGTGGAGAAGAAGACGGCACATAATGCTCTTGATGCTTTGCGTTTAATGCGCGCGCTTGTTTATTTCTCTTTTCCATCCAGTTTGTGATGCTTTGAGCAGTCTTCATCATGTCTCATGCCGAAGTTGAGTTCGCTGGACGTGGTTTTCCTGGTTTACCTGTTGAATTAGAGGAGGACTGTCTCTCCAGAGTGCCAAGGCTGCGAACGCACTCCTTGAGCGCGAGGAGGAACTCATACGTGCTTCATAAACTCAGTGTGGATATTGACCCGCAAATATACACGGAGACACTCTCCAAGGCGCTGTCATGGTCCTCTGAAAACATATTACTATCAGAGAGAAGAAGTGTGGAGGATAAAACAGACCCTCCATCTCCAAGTTCTTCATCCGCGGTCTCCAGCCCAGAGTCTTCTACACCCAACGCCAATTCAGCTCCAGAGGACTGGGGAAGCTCCGTCCAGACGCCTCTGTCCCCTGCTCAGGATGCCAGCTCAGATTCGGACAATGAGGGGTCCAAGGTCGAGCATGTGGTACCACGACGCCCATTTGTTAGCAGACTGGAACAGGACGAGAAGGAGGACATTGAGACCAAAGCGGTGGCCACCTCACCAGATGGAAGGTACCTGAAGTTCAACATTGAAATTGGGAGAGGGTCGTTCAAGACGGTCTACAAGGGTCTGGACACAGAGACCACGGTGGAAGTGGCATGGTGCGAGTTACAGGTAAGCGCTCTTTCTTAAATGGTATGGCAGTGTTTTGTTTATGTAGAACAGTCCATGCAGGTTTAGAGGTCATTTTGCAGTCATAATACCTTCATAATGATTTTTAGACCTGATGCACAAACTATGATACACTATTTTTAATATAGCCTACAGTTGCAAGAAAACGTATGTGAACCACTTGCAGAATCTGTGAAAATGTGAATAATTTTAATAAAATAAGAGAATTCATACAAAATGCATGTTATTTTTTAGTATACCGTCCTGAGTAAGATATTTTACATAAAAGATGTTTACATTTAGTTCACAAGAAAAAACAATAGCTGAATTTAATAAAATAACCCCATTCATAAGTATGTGAACCATTGATTCTCAATACTGTGTGTGGTTACCTGGATGATCTACGACTGTTTTTTTGTTTTGTGATGGTTGTTCATGAGTCCCTTGTTTGTTCTGAGCAGTTAAACTGAGCTCTGTTCTTCAGGTCCTGCAGATTCTTCAGTTTTCAAGCATTTTTTGCATATTTGAACCCTTTCCAGCAGTGACTATGATTTTGAGATCCGTATTTTTACACTGAGGAAAACTGAGGGACTCAAACACAACTATTAAAAAAGGTTCAAACATTCACTGATGCTCCAGAAGGAAACACGATGCATTAAGAGTCGGGGGGTGAAAACTTTTGAACAGGATGAAGATGTCACAATTTTTCTTATTTTGTTTAAATATCATAGTTTTTCATTTAGTACTTCCCTTCGGAAGCAACAGAGATACTTGCATGTTTCCCGGAAGAAAAATTAAGAACAATTTACCTTGATATTTGAATTCAAAAGTTTTCACCCCTCGGCTTTTAATGCATCGTGTTTCCTTCTGGAGCATCAGTGAATGTTTGAACCTTTTTTAATAGTTGAGTTTGAGTCCCTCACTTAAACAGAAATCTAAAATTAAGAGCCATGAACCAAACCAACTCGCTTCGAGATGAATCACAACATTGTAAAATATGATTCAAAACTAATAGTCATTGAAATTTGGAATACAAAATTGTGTTTGTTTTACAAGTGAAAAAGCTACTCATCCCATAAAGCATTGCACATGACATAATCAACAGTACAGTATAAATGATTTATTAAACGTACTATAGTCCTTTGTTATAAGTATAAAAACATATTAACATATTGCAAGATCATTTTCTCAGTTACACTGTACAGGAAGGTTCCATTTGTTAACATTAATTAACATGAGCTAAGAAAGAAAAACTGTTCTAAAGTATTTATTTATCTTAGTTGATGTTAATTTGAATATCTACTAATGCATTATTAAAATTCAAAGGTGCATCTATTAATATGATTTAATGGATTTCAGTTAACATGAAGTAACAATGAACAGTTGTTCACAAAGATTAATAAACACCGTAACAAATGCTCTTTGTTAGTTAATGCATTAACTTATATTGACTTTTTGGTAAAGTATACCCTTTCTCTTTTGCTTTGAATTTCACTTCCATGTTAACAGTGAATTTTCTGATTTGTGTGTAGTTATAGGTGGATTTTAACTGGGAATTTGGCAGTTAAATGTGATTGTTGAAGTTGAAATCATGTTGAATTTTGCCTTGTGCAGAAGTGAATACTATCACTGAACAACCTCAGAGCTTATGTAATGTCTTGTCTTGAAAGGGTTATTGTTTAATTGAAATCAATATCTCTTTGGAGAAAATCAATGGGATTTATACTTCCGGAGCCATGCTGTTCTCTCGGGTTCAGTCAGGCTCTAATCTAATCAGTGGTGTGGGATCAGGTGCAACGACTGTCCCACTGAATGAGACACTGTAATCTATGCAAGAGCCAGTCTTTGCTCTGTTTTTTATGGCATGAAAATGTTGTACCTGTGAAATCACATGTCTAGGTTTGCCTACTTTCTCCTGTTTCTCTTTGACCTTGATCAGCCTTCTGTCGACAATTCATGCACGTCACAGTCAGGCGTCCAGGCGGTCACTCTTCCGTGCCACCGTTTCCACACTTAACTGTGCTAATACATGCATTCCTCACGCCTCTGCGTTCATTAAGAGTATCACGTACAGGAACTAGTTTTCTCTCACAGTCCACCGGAGGATAACTGCTCTTTTATAGCTCAGGAGACTTAGTGGAGATTTATGTTGTGTTTTATATTAATGTCAACTTTGTTTCAAATGTTTTCCTAAAATGCCTTAAAGGATTAGATTACTTCAGAATTTAAATTTCCTGATAATTTACTCACCCCCATGTCATCCAAGATGTTCATGTTTTTCTTTCTTCAGTCGAAAAGAAATAATGTTTTTTGTGGAAAACACTCCAGGATTTTCTCCATATAGTGGACTTCAATGGGGATCAATGGGTTGAAGGTCCAAATGTCAGTTTCAGTGCAGCTTCAAAGAGCTCTACATGATCCCAGACGAGGAATAAGGGTCTTATCTAGCGAAACGATCGGTCATTTTCTAAAAAAAAATACTTTTTTAATACTTTTTAACCACAAATGCTCATCTTGCACTGCTCTGCGATGCGCCACGCATTACGTAATCACGTTGGAAAGATCACGCGTGACGTAAGCTGAATGATGACCGATGGTTTCTCTAGACGAGACTCTTATTCCTCGTCTGGGATCATGTAGAGCTCTTTGAAGCTGCACTGAAACTGACATTTGGATCTTCAACCCATTGAACCCCAGTGAAGTCCACTATATGGAGAAAAATCCTGGAATGTTTCCCTTAAAAAAACATTATTTCTTTTCGACTGAAGAAAGAAAGAAATAAACATCTTGGATGACATGGGGGAAATTTTAAAATTTTAATTCTGAAGTAAACTAATCCTTTAAAAACAAATTATTCAGAATAGAGCTGTAAAATGAATGTCGATTGCATTGGATTATTTGGCTTTGGAAGATTTTGATGAGAGGAGATCAAAATCATATTGCATATTGCAAATCTGAGCACAGTTTTGTTTAGATTTTTACAGTCGTATTTGTTAACATTAGTTAAAGCACTGTGAACTAACATGAATATGAACTATGAAAAGCTGTATTTTCAAAGATTAACAACATACAGTAACAAATGTATTTCTCATGGTTAGTCCATGTTAGTTAATACATTACCTAATGTTAACAAATGAACCTTATTGTAAAGTGTTACCAAAATATCTTTGTTTGTGTCTCGAAGATTAACAAAAGTTTTACGGTTTAGAAACTGTCCCTTTAATGGTTTGGATCCATTTACTACTATGATGGCTTTTGGAAAACATGTTTTGTTTTGATAAGACTGATAGGCGTGGAACAAGGCTGAGTTTGCAAAGTTTTTCAGAAGTGTAAACACAGGGATTGAATGTGCACGTGAGGTGGATTCTTTGCACCTGTTGCTTTCTAGCATCATGTTGTCCTGTGATGATGGGGGTTTCTCAGGGGAAAGTGAGGCCAGGATTACGGCGCTGGGATTGATGGAACAGGTGTGAAGCAGGGCAGGGTGAATCAGGACATGCTAATATGCAGGTGGCCTATGATTCAAAACACTCAAAATGCTTCCAGTGCCTGAAGGTCACATTCCTAGTCTTTTGAGGGAATTGCTATAATATCAGCTTGAACTAAATTGAGGGATAAAAGTAAGCTTTGGGCTTGAGATTGAAGCACAGAAATGATCTTTAAAGGATTAGTTCACTCAAAAATGAAAATTCTGTCATTATTTAGTCAACCAATTTCATTTCAAACCTGAATGACTTTTCTTTCTTCCATTGAGCACAAAATGAGATGTTTTGAAGTATGTTCACACTGCTCTTTTTCAATGCAATAATCACAAATAATGGGCCTAAGTAAAAAAAAATGAAACCAAAAAAACCCCACAAAAGCATTATAAATATCGCATGCTAGTTTTGTATGAGAAACAGTCTGACATTTTAGTCACTATTGACTGATAACTTTCAAAATGTAAAAATGATACATCAAGTTCTGAAGAAAACAGCAAACGGTAAAGTAAATAAAGACGGAAATTTCATTTTTGAGTGATCTAATCCTTTAAAGACTTCTGTGCTTCAATCTCAAGCCCAAAGCTTACTTTTATCCCTTGATATGCTATTATAGTTTTTGTTCATATTTTGTATTAGATTTTATTTTTTATATTTTTGTTTTCATTTAAATTTTTAGGTAAAGTTTTAGATTTTTTTTTTATTTATTTTTTTACCTTTTGTATTATTATTATTTTAGTAGTTATTTTAGTACTTAACCTTAACTACTAGATGAAATAAGTTTTTATTTTGTTTCAGTAAATGTTTACTTTATTTCAAGTATTGAAAACATGATTTTTATGGTTTTAGTTTCAGTTGACGATAATAAACCTGAATAGCAACTAAAGGGATCAAAGTGAGCTTCAGGCTAGGGTATGAACCACAGCAAGTTTGTAAAGATATGTGATTGTGATTCATTAATATTTCTATCTACCTGAGATTGAGATTTTAATCTAACAATTGCATTCTCAGTAATTAGTGTTGCTTTTGATTTCTCTTTTAAATGCCTTAATAATGCATTTGACTCTTCCCTGCTGCATGTTAAAGCAGGTTAAGCTAAAGCAGTGTGTAGACGAGCGAGTCCCTCTGCGGGTCTTAATCAGCTCTGATGGGATTTCAGATGGCTGCTGCTGTCACTCGTGCTGCCGTCTCTGCTTGGTCACGATGACATCATCTTGAGCTGACCGCCAGCAGCTGGTGATCTGAACTTTTCTAATCTTGCTTTGTGGATGTCCACACACACAACCTATGATGACCTTCCAGATCAGTTCTCCTCATTTGGTGCTGCAGACACAGTATCCGCGATACCCAAACCACAACAGACTGCGAGGTGGTTTTCACTGCAGGAGAAGAAGAATTTCGTCCTTTTTGTCATAGCAGACAATTTTACCCAAATTAGCAGACTTACAAATGCGGAATATTACAAGCAGTGTGTCGTAAGAGCTAAACCGTTTGTGTACATTCTCACCTCATCCACCATTATGAATTTTTTTTCACTGAGCTTTTCCCTCAATGAAGTGTTTATAGGCTCGCTGGAAAAACGTGCCTCTACCTACCTTTTTTCTGAAAATTCAGTTTCTTTCCAGCTGAAATGAACACTAGAGGCAATAAAACACTAACAAGTTTTGTTCCTTTTCACACAAATTATGATTGGCAAGGGCAGATTATTGATTAATAAAGACCTGTTTACCATGAGCTCAGAACACTTTTATCATAGTGCATGATTTGTAAAGTAATGTATTTTGATGTTTGAATCACACAACTAGCTTCAGATGTTTGGCTTTTCTGACATAGTAAACTTGCTCGGTAGCTCACCTGGTACAGCATTGCACTTGCGATGCAGAGCGTTTGGTAATGAGTCACGATAAAAGACCTCAAAAACTTGTAGAAGCAGCTACATTGGTATGGCTACTTCAGCAAATGCCTTTTTATTAGGGGTCCTTGATTATGATTTCACTTTTTTAACTTTAGTTAGTGTGTAATGTTGCTGTTTGAGCATAAACAACATTTGCAAAGTTACGATGCTGAGAGACATTTATTCTTTAAAAGAATTTTCTGTTTAAGGACTACAACGAAAGGCTGGTAGGGACTACAACGAGCTTCTTCCCGGGTTAGTGACATCACTAACCCTAAAATGTACATAAACCCCGCCCCCAAGAACACGCAACAAAGGGGGTGAGGCCATGTTGGGCTGCTTTAGAGAAGAGGAAGAGTTGTTGTAGTAGAGTGTTGTTACCATGCTGTAATTTAACGCCGGACTGCTTCACAAACGAGGGTCAATACAACACTGGATTTGCACAAAAGATTAACATGACGACACATGCTAGTGGATGAGTTGAATCAACTCCACAGCAACTACATAAATTCATCCACTAACCATTCAGAAACGTCCAGTTTTATTCTAAAAGTTGGAACTCCGACTCCGGTTTGAACAATGTAAGGCTGAACACCGTTACTGACAATCCTCATTTTGGCTGCGTGAGATTCTCCAGCTTTGTTGTTGAGCAACCGAAGCGCAAGCTGTTGATGCTCCACCCTCTTCTGGAAAGGGGGCCGGGAGCAGCAGCTCATTTGCATTTAAAGGGACACACAAAAACAGCTTGTTTTTGCTCACACCCAAATAGGGGCAAATTTGACAAGCTATAATAAATGATCTGTGGGGTATTTTGAGCTGAAACTTCACAGACACATTCTGGGGACACCAGAGACTTATATTACAAAGGTCCCCTTTATCACTATCGGTTAGGTTTAGTGTGGGTGCTACATTATTTTCAAACGCAATAGAGAATTAACCTTTTAGCGCCACTCAGCGGACATTTAAATTCTGAACTGCAACAATACGTACCAAATGAAACGATGCCAGATTCACGTTCATGTGCTACGGATAAACCTGAATGTGCTTTTAGCGCCACTTACTGGACATTTCACTTTGAAAGAGTCGCAAAACTTGCAGGCAGCGACGTAATATCGTTTTGCATTTATTGGCACTCATAATATGATGATTACAATATAAACAGATATGAACATACATATCATATGGGAACAGCATGACAGTGTTGTGGATTTAGCAACACATAGTTACCCGGCAACAGTTTCCTATCAGAGCTTTGCCAAATAGGACAGACTATACAGGGAATATGGCCAAGAGCACAATCCACGTCAGAGTATTCAGTGCTAAGTGTTGAACATCTGAAAAGATATGAATGGCGTTGCCATTAGTGCCTAATGGGAAGGAGAAGAACATGTTATTTTATTCCAAGCAAAAAGAATATTTTAATTTTTTTGGTGTTTTCTTGTTTCTGCTGTCATTTCTGAGAGACAAATCTAATATTTGCCCTCATTTGCATCTCTTTCTCCTGTCTGGACCTCTGTAAATTTCCAGTCAGTCGTCCCGTGTACAGATACCCAGCACTTGGACCTTGGCCATTCACTTCCTGTGGGTCTAAAGCTTTGCTGGGTAATGCAATGAAACATTGTGTGTGTTAGTAAAACCGCAGTGCTGTAGTTCAGAGAATAGATTACAGCTGATGCTTAGATATTCTGCTGTGGAATTTTCCTTTGCTTTGCTCTCAGACTAAAGAGAGAGTTACTAATCTGTTGCTTCATACATATGCATGTTTAATGAGCACATGAAACTATAGCCGAAAGAGATTAAAAAGAAGTGTGCTTAATTGTATTGAATGTCAGCTTGCAGTGTATTTCAATGCTTAAAAATACATTTAAAAAACAAACAAAAAAACTCTACTTGCTGGTAATGTAATATTAATGAATAAAAGAGAGTACACTTTAATGACTATGTTTGTTAACACACTTAAGTACACTTTTAAAAAGTGCATTTTGTAATAATGTCAAATTAAACATTTTTATTTAAAATCTTTTGTCATGCTTTAAAGAAGTACACTTATTTTGATGTGTTGACCAAATCACATGTAATTATAATATATTTTAAAGACTTACATGTTTTAAAGAATTTAATTTTTATTTGATATTACATTTAAAGTTTCAATAGAAATGACATTAAAGTATATTTTAGTTTATCATAAATGGTTGTCAGTACATTCGACAGTACACTTAAACCATTTATTTCCATTTGTTTGTAAATAACATGTAATGAAAGGTTCAAAAACATTACATTCGCACTTAAGTATATTCTTTTAAAGTATATAATTGCCATAATAATAAATAAATTATTTTTAAAAGTATACTACAGTGTACTTTTTCACAAGGGACAAGCCACAAATGCTTAACTTTTATTAAACCAAAATCACTCCTTTAATGCTATTTGAATCTAATGCAGCAGACAGGTAGTCAAACTGTTTTAATAGACAAAATGATCAACCATTTTATTAGGGTTAAAGAATGCATGTAATTGAACCCCATTCATAATCATTAATTTCTCAGCATGCATGCATTCATGCTCATAAAGAGTTTGCTTAGCAGAACATTGTCGCCTTCGGCTACTGACTGCTTTGAATTTAAAATCTCTGATATGCTTTAATCAGTTTTTGACACACATTTTAACCTCTTTTAATTGTGTGTTGGTGAATCTACTGCAATGACTATGAATTACAAGCAAATTGAGGAGCATTTTCTCTTACTAGGAGAGTATGGTTCCAGATAGTAATGTAAAGTAGAAATGCATTGATTCTGAACTGAATCTAAGGGCCCTATCAAACACCCGGTGCAATGCAGCGCCAGGTGCGACGCAAGTGTTTTTTGCTAGTTTCATCCCGACAAAGTTATCATTTTCATGTCCTGCACCATGTTGTTTAAATAGCAAATGCATTTGCACCCATTTGTGTGCCCATGGACGTGCTGGTCTGAAAACGAGGTGTGTTCAGGCGCATTGTTGGCACGTTGCTATTTCTGCCATGTAAATAGCGAATCCGCCATTGGTGCGAGTGCAACTGGCTTTTAAAGGGAATGGGAGATGAGACTCTGATTGGTTTATTGCACGTTACGCTTAAAACACACCCATGACTCATTAAGAGAATAAGGACAACCCTTTTAGACCATGCGCCGGGTGCGCCGACTATTTTTCCCATCCTTAAACTAGCAAAAGTGGATTTGTACATGCCCTAAGTGCACTTGCGCTGTGCGCTTTAGACCATGCACTTAGATCATTAAAATAGGGCCTTAAAAGTAGTGGTGACCCAAAGCTACGAGAGTTTGGACTGATTTGAACAACTTATTTCATAGTTAATTATTCATTTTTCAAAAGTAAAACATGAAAATAAGGGGAAAATATAGGGTGAATTCAGGTTGATTGGAACACTTGAGATGACTGGGAAAACGTGTACCAATCGACCTGAATATATTATTGTGACGAGCAGGGCGGGCGAGAGCCGTGAGGGAACGGCGCGAGGCCGGTGACGCAAGTGATAACGAGCATCACCTGCGAGGCGTGCCGGCCTCGAGTCTCTCACGGAGGAGCTCCGGGAGCATAAAAGGAGGAGCGACGACAGTGAAGGACGAGAGAGGACCTGGATATTATTTTATGTTTTATTATGTTTGTGTGGCCGGCAGACGTCCGCGAGGGTCTGCCGGCATTACTTTCGTTTTGTAGTTGTTTATTTTGAAATTAAAGTTTTGTTGAATGTTCGCCGGTTCCCGCCTCCTTCTTCCCATATTTACGAACTGTTACAATTATATATATAACATCACACAGTACATCAAATGCTAAGTAACATGCAATATAAAGAATTAACTTCTGATATATAATAGTATTTTTTTTACTAGATTCATCCTATAAGTGGTGAACAATGGCCTTGATTGATGATCAAAGTATGATTTTTCAGTCAAAATGCCCTGTCCTTTTATTTCAGGGTGCTTAGTTATGAAACAGCCCTTAACATGTTGATCTTGACATCCATGTGAGCACATCAAGCACTATGTACTTTTTTTTTTTTTTTACTGACACGTGGCTGCTGTTTATCTGACTTTTCAGCTTGAGTTTGTTTCAGCAGTGCAAGAAAAGGGGTCTTTCAAAATGGCTGCCAGTATCTTATCAGCATCTGCCTGCTGGACAAATGGATTCCTTTTCTGTGCAAAAAAGAGGTGGGGGTCCGCAGTGATGTTAGAACGCCCGGACCCATCACGTAGAGCTGCTGTACACTATGTTCATGTATGACTGTACGTTCTGTGCCAACTGATATAGGAAGATTACATCTGTTTCTAGTGAAAAAGACGCAAATAGTACGTGTGTGTGTGAAGCATTTGCTTGCTGATGATGCAGTGCAATTATGCATCAAGAAAGACATACTATATGTCATATTATAAAGGCACACTATATGTAATACTTTGAATATGTGCAAAAATATACAACCAATTCCAATGAGTAATGATTTAAATGACCTATAAGGTTATTAAATAAGGTTATAAGGGTTTGTGAATGATGACAGAATTTTCTTATCCAGAAAAAACATCGTATTTAAACCTATTAACCATTTCAGACCTTGTGAAAATAAGTACACTTTAGCATGCTTTTAAAGAGAATACTTATTATGGAAATAATATGCTTTAAAAAAATATACTTAAGTGTGAACTGAATGTGTTGTTTTCGGACACTTAATTGCATGTTATTTACAATTAGATTAATAAATTTAAGTTTAAATTGATATTAAATGCAGTCAGTTGAAATTAAGAGTGCTTTTTGACCCTCCTATGTACATATTTATATGTAATTTCTGCTATTGTGTAAATATAGTATTGAAATATACTGTTGAATGTAATGACAAGCTTTTATGATGAACTAAAATGTACTTTAATGTAATTTATAGTGAAACTTGTATGTCTTCTGTTTAAATATATTTCTATTTACACATTTGTAATGATGAAGTTGCAATTTAGTACATTTAAAATATATTCACTTCAAATGTAGTTGTTATAATCAAGTACTTTACATGCTTTAAGTGCTTTAGTATGTTAGTCAACTAAAGTGTACTTTAAAGCATGACAAAGATGATTAGAACATAATGATTTAGAATGTACTTTAAAGTTAAACTTTTAATTTGACATTATTGAAAAAGTGTTAAGAAAAAATCAAAGTGTACTGTCTTTAAGTGACATTTTATTTAATTAATACTATATTATCTGTGGGTATTTAAAAAAATATACCTTTAAGATTTGAAGTGCACTAAGAGCTCTTCTTTTTCACAAGGGAACAACAACATCAACAACATTTGACCTACATCTATGCAACTTGCATATCACACTAACTGTAAACCCTTATTGATGCATCCAAGATTTGCTGAATATAGATGACTCAGGTCACTGATACGAGTCTTTGACGTCAGCCCAAAAATGATGACAAATATCTTCCAGTATGTTATCTTTATTCTTTGTTAGAATCAGTGTTGGAAATGTTGGGAGTTTTGGGTAACACTTTATTTCGATAGTCCACTACTAAGTAGCTTTGCAACTGCATGTCAACTAACTCTCATTAGAGTATTAGTAGACTGTCTGCTTAATATCTACTAACACTTTATTTTGAACGTCCCTCAAAAGACTTTCTACTGACTATAAGTAACTTTACAAGTACTGTCAACTTATTTTACTAACCCGAACCCTAACCTAACAGTCTACTGATACTCTAATGACAGTTAGTTGACATGTAGTTCTAAATTAATGACAGTTAGTTGACATGTACAGTTGAAAAGTTACTTATAGTAGAAGTCTAGTGTGGACCATTGAAATAAAGTGTAACCATTTTGTATCTTAGGTACAGTAGGTAGGTCAGACCTCTTATATACTGTAGGCGACCGACAACTATAACATTCAAAAACCTGCTGTTGTCATTTGCTCTGTGAGGTATTTTGATGAAACAACTAATCTTTGCTATCGCACATTTCCATAAGGATGACTCATTTAGCCTTAACTGTTTCCAACTCGATCGGTCTCGGTGTTGAAGGGGTCTGAACAAGCGTGAGGATGAAGAAAGTGTTCTAATGGAGTGCATTTTGTGTTTCCAGTCAACTAAAATAAAAATATTTTTTTCCTTAACAGGAGATGTCTGTTAGAAAGAGAGTGTGCGAGGGAGGGAGAAAGTAAAAGTATCAGAGCATAACCTTCAAACAGAGAACAAACAAAGAGGCCAGTCTGTTTCCAAACCGTTTCCCTACGAATGAACACTGCCAGCAATCTAACTATCACTTCATTGTGCTTTTATGTCCTTCTCTCAGCTTGAGGAAAACATTGAGTCATTCTGACTAATGAAAACACCCATACCCAGAAAATCAATAAATCTGAATGGAAGTGGACCAAACAGATTGGCAGAAAGCAGCGGTTTTTCCAGACCACATAATGTAGGCAAATAGCATGAATAAGAAACTGTTCTTATTCTATTATATCTCCCATTGGGATGAAATTTCTTCATTGTGGCAGTATGTCTGAGTGGATTTGTCTTAATCGAAGCATTTTCACTGGTAGTCTCAGACTGTACATAAGTACTACACAGTAAAGTGGTAACATCTGAATGAACTGGTTTTATTCAAGTCACAATAAGTATTTAATCTGACTAATTTGGTCACATTAACAAAAACCTTTCCATCTTTAGTGCACGTTTGATTGAAGACAGCACTTATAAGTGAATACACTGTAAAATGGAAGTTAATAAGACAAAGATAACTGGAGTACGTTTTACAAGAAAATATTATTTCAGTCTTTCAACTTCAAAATTTCACACTACTTTGTATTTTTGTTCAATTTTCTAGCAATTTAAAGGGTTAAAATACTAAAAAAATTTTCAGTGTATGATTTTCCAAACATTGTTTATAACATTAAAGGGTTAAAGAGGGTTGACATTAAGAGATATATGTAGTTAAATAAATGGAAATGTTTGTGACTGACTATCAAATTGCCATTTGATTAAAATGTCTTTCATAAAAATGATTGAGAAGAGACTGCTTACCTGCATCCAGACTCTTTGACCTCATTTGAGGGATTGCAGCAATATTATTAATAACTGTAAAGTTTAATGATACTCAGAGAGATTGTCCCATAATGATAAGGAGGTCATTCACAAGAACAGGTCAAAGATAATAATATACAAAATCTCCAGCTGTGAAAATTCAGCCTATGAACCAAGAAGCATGAATCTGTGCTTCATGACGTCTGTTACCTTTTGCTGCTCTGGCCTTTTTAAACCACCTGCTATATTTAATGCAAATTGTTAACCCAAGGGTTGTGTACATCATAAGTTTTATAGAAGAACTGCATGTTCTGAAGATATGTCTAAATGTGCAGTCCTGACCTCCTTTCCCAAGCCCTGAAAAAGGCAATTGTCTGAACTAACCACCAACACTTAAAGAGGAGGCTTTCTTACGACAGCACTGTACAAGAACACGCCTGTAGTGAAAGTTACACTGCAGCAGGTAATCGAGCCCAGCAGTACGTCCTGTACCGCAGATGCCTCTTTCTCCTTCATGCTGGGGGACATTAAAGGGATAGTTCACCCTAAAATGAAAATGAAGCCTTAAATTGCTCACCCTGGTGTTTTTTAATGTCGTACGCCCCTCTTTCTTTTATGGACCACAAAAGGAGAATTTTTTTTTAAAATGTCTAGCTTGCTCTCGTCCATATAATGGCAGTGAATAGTGACCAGCATCAAGCTTTTTAAAAAATATGCAAAAGTATCACAGAATGTTCCCATGCGACAGGCGTTGTATATTCAGGGCTTGACATTAACATTAACATGAAAATTTTTTTCCACCTCAGCTACTATGGCTAGTGATTTTTCCAAAGTCAGTTGCCACTCAGCATCTTTACGGGCCACAATTTTGACATTGCTACCATGGGGAAAACTGCCATACATATATTTTTAATATTATCTCATAATTTGGCAGCAGGCATATTAGGCTGTTGTCACTTTAAGACCTGATGCACGGATCCATTATACTGTTACACATGCGTTTTCTTTCTTAACTTAAAACATAACTGACTGTGTTTACGTGAATACTCGCCAAGACTGGCATTTTGACATTATTTTGTGTGTATTTGACTGTTTAAGTGCAATAAGCAGTGAAAGAGAGCTCAATTTAATACTGAGAGGGGGCTTAATGTGCGCACACTTTGGGTGTGATCACCAAATCTACTGGAATGAGTAAAATTATGCGCAATACGCGCAATCCCGCACCGAAATTCAAGCCCTGTAACACAAACAATGTTCATCTCGAGCAAATGAAACGAGTGAATGAGGGGAGGCGGGTTTGTGCTTTATGCTTCATTGACTTGATTATGAATGCGACTGTTGCATTTTCCGATTCTGGATTTCTTTTTTCCTTCATAATTTGTCTGAATGTCAAGTCTTCCTGTAATCGATTGTGAAACTGCTTCTTCTCAGTTTGTATTTTTGGGAAAGACTGAAATATCTCACTGGACAACCATCACTTACAGTCACTTACAGTGACATGAAGGCTTATATCCATATTGTGTTAACCTATATTTTGGACTCTTCCCAAAGTCATCCTCCTCTCAGTCTGTTCAGCCTCACCTCCCTCTTTCTGTGTCGGTCACTATCAGTTTCTCTCACAGTGTCCCTGCCACTGCTTTTATAAATAGTAACACTATCAGCTCTTGTATTAGTGCACAATGCCAGTCATTTGCCAGTGTGTTTCCAGAACAAGGCACAGTCATAATAAGTGCTGACATGAGTTGTGGAACTGAATAACTGTTGTTCTTATGACCACATTTAATATTGGTGATAGTGCTCAATATTTAAGATACTTAAAATATACTTAAAAGTTTCAAATAATAAAGATTTATTTTGATGTTTTTGAAAGAAGGCTCTTATGCTCACCAAGGCTGCATTTATTTGATTAAATTGTTTACAAAATTTTACTGTTTTTACTGTATTTAAAGTAACTTTTCTATTTTAATCTGTTTTAAAATTCCTGTGATCAAAGCTGAATTTTCAGCATCATTACTCCAGTTTTTAGTGTCACATGATCCTTCAGAAATCATTCTAATATGCTGATTTTAAGTTGCAGTTACCAGAAAGTATTCTGTTATGCTCATTTAATTTCTTTTAAATTGCTATAATATTTCAATTATGTCATTCACAGTGCTGCATGGAAAGTGTAGTTGATTCTCTCACAAAAGACTCAGTCTTGTACCTTTGTTATTTTCTTTAAATCAAAGTTTGTAGTGTTGTTTCATCTCACAGCTAGTTGGTTTGGTTCATGCTTTGGAAGACTTTGTTGAAAAATGTTTTTGAATTCCTATATAAAATATTTCCGGAACTAAGGTCAATAATGTGGGTGGTCACTGTTGTCCTCTGTAGATAAGTCTTGTCAAACTAACCTTCATTTAAAGCCTCTTGTGTTCCTACACACACACGCACACACAGATATAGAGGAACATTTTGTGCAGCCTAGATCCACTTGATGAATACTGTACAGCACCACAGTCAGTAAATACACTGAAACGTAACACAGCTGAAGGATAGATAAACTCTATGATAGCTATAATAGGGTCAGTTTTATGAAAACATGTCCTGATCACATTCTACTACAAAATCAATAGGAAAAAAAATATTATTTCCTGTATATCCTAATGGAAAAAGCTTCCTCTTCTGTCTCTTTTATTGATTTTGAAAGAACTGCATTATTTTATTATTTTATAATGTTTCCTGGGATGCACTTATAATGTTAGTATGATTTTTACATAAAAAAATTGTCAAAGTTTAGGAAAAAAAAGGCATTTTTCCTACCCTGATTTTAGCATGATTTGAACGCTCTGTTTTAAGGGGCGTGTCTGCTGTAAGACTTCAGTGTAAACGCCCACTGCTGTGATTGGCTGACATCTTTGCATATGAAAGTATTACATGTGGAACTCTTGAAAACTTTTAGGACGTTTTTACAGTTTATTAATCTTAAAAAGTGTTGATTAAAGCATTATATTTAGATTGTGGCATGAAAGGTTGCAGTGATGAGCATGTAGCTGATCACAGACATGTTGAGTGCATGAATGCAGTGATCTCCATTTCTGCACAATAACGAATGCTTTCATCATAACTAACAGTGCAAACACTATAATGTAAATAAGAGGCTCGTTGATTTTAACGGGAGTTTTGGTACTCGTGTCTAACCTTGACGGACTGAACAGAAAAAATAATCATGTCAATTAAGGCGGAGCTGCAGAGCCACACCTACCTATTACGTCATCGCCATGGACCAATGGTAGTACGAAGGTGTTTACCAGCCGGAGCAAACTTTTCCAAGAAAGTTCGCTTTGGCAAGCTTTTGGCAAACAAACTTCAAATGAACTTCATTTTGACCTGATTTTGTTCGAAATGACGTCACACCAGTTTGTTCTTTGAAATCTCTTGAAGTATTTCAGGGTCTTTATAGTGCATGTATGCTGGTCAGTGATGGTGGCATACTCCTGCACAGCTCTTGTTCATCTTAATAAATGTACTGACAGGTGCTCCTTACCCATGTGGAGCTCTTTAACATCAACACTGGTTATGTAACACCCATGTGGAACTGGGCCAAAACATTTTCAGCATGGATTTAGTCAAGCACACTTTTGCAGACCCCCATGACCAGACCCCAATATAAGTGTTGAATTTAATAAATGATGGTATGCAAAGATATATGCCCGGCCAAAAAAAGTAGCTGTTTGGATTTAAATAGGCAAATGCTTCAGAGTCTATGATTGGCTCATTATTGCAGTAATTATAATTTTTCTAGCATGTTATGTTTTGCAACAGTTCTTCTAACCCTAATAGATGAAGTGTGTAGCTTTTCATTTCTTAATCAACCATGTAGGAAGACACATCATGGCCATATTCCAGGATGACAATGTCAAGTTTCATCAAGCTCAAATGGTTAAAGATTGTTTGAGAGGGAGCATGAAGAATCATTTTCACACATGAATTGGCACCTCTGAGTCCAGACCTTAAATTCATTGAAAGTCTTTGGGATGTGCTGGAGGAGACTTTACAGAGTGCTCACCTCTTGCATCGTCAAAACAAGATCTTGACCAAAAATTGATGCACTTCATGATGGAAATGACATCACATTTATTTCCATTTATTTTTAACATTTATTGTTAAAGATATTGTTAAATGAGCAAATATATATTGCTATTGTATAGATATGTCTGAATTACTATAATTTTTGATTTTGCTACATTGCATGTTTTAATCAGGAGTGCATGGCGTTCAGTTATGATTGTTCTATTATTATATACTATGTTCCACACTAATGTAACGGATGTCCTGCAACATGTCAAAGCATATTAAAACTAAACTCATGACAGCTTGAGGACAGGGTGAAAAATATTTCCCAAAAAGGAATAGCAACAAGCATTATTACTTCTTTAATATTTACATAACAGTATTTTAGACTAAAAACCTTTCAACAAATTCATAATGTTCCATCCAGCTTGAAATGTCAGGAAAATGAAGTGTGGCGTTTGAGGATTTAATTTTGTGCCATGTATTTCATACAGATTTAGGCTGTGTGTTCAACGTTTTTCCCCGCGGCTAGCATATTTTTCCAGTTGTTTTCAATGGGAGCACCACGTTTTTAAAATGCCAGGAGTGTAACGATGCGCTGAGCGCCTGAGTTGGAGAATGTTCAACTTTGGGTAAAATGCAGTGCTCATCACTGTCACTTTGTTCCAAGCCATCCAATCACAGTGGAGGAGGGGCGGGGCAAATACAACACTGACCAACCGCCACATTCTGCTTGTACAATGTCAAGAGATGGCAACAACAAGCATAATAACGGCTCAAAATTATTTAAAACAAGAGCAAATACTTTACATTGTATTGACATTTTTATATACAAACTATACAGAAACAAACTATCTGTGAAATTAGATACTAGTAACATTTCTGCGGATATTCTGTATCATAGCTAGCAAAGCGTCTCAACAGAAAAAAAACGCTGCACTGCTGAAGCACTCTCAAGTGCTCGCAGCACCTAGCGTTTTCAGCTGGCTAAAAACGCTATGGTGGACACACTGCCTTAGTGTTGGAACTATTTGCATTGACACCATTTTCTTTAAGAGCTGCTGTGCAGCCAAAATTATATACCAGTTATCACTGTAAAGCTGCTTTGACACAATCTGCATTTTAAAAATTGCTATATAAATAAAGGTGACTTGACTTGACTATAAATCAACAGAAAATTGGAGCGTGGAACCCCTGGAGCATTTTTATTCATTTTCACTATGATCTCTTTGCAGAGCTGCGTCGTCGTCATCTTCTTCCAGTGGTGTTTTTTTTGCTGGAATGAATGAATGTTTGTTGATGTTTCAGTACTCTTTGGACCAAAGTTGTAAAGTTTTAACAAAAAGTCAAGTACCCTTCAGGTTTTAATATTAATAAACTTTCATACTGAGAGTTTCTAAATTTTCTAATGTCTCTACTTATGTAACTGAATTCAGCAAAGAGACATTCATTGTCTACAATGTGCTCGGTGTCATTTACAAACCTGATGCAATATGCATGTGTTGATGGTTATAAGTCTGTTCTGTTTATTCCATTCGCTGATGGAGGCCAGAGACATGAATGATGTTCACCTCATGTGCTTATTATCAGCTTGTGGCTGTGAGTTAGGTAATTAATTCAGTAGTAGTAAAAGAAAGAAAAAAATACTTTGACAGTCAATGAGCCCCATCCACTTTTTGGTTACCGATATTCTTCAAAATATCTTCTTTTGTGTTCAGCAGAAGAAAGAAACTCATGCAGGTTTGGAACAACTTGAGTGTGAGTAAATGTTGACAGAATTTTCATTTTTGGGTGAACTATCCCTTTTAAGGCCTGTTTCATATGACTGTCATGGACTCAGTCAATCAATCAATCAGTTATCATCATTTTCATATCGTCTGATTGCCATCCTTACCCCAGTGAGGCTTTCCTTTGCAAGCGTCACTAATAACATGAAGATTTACTGCATTTCTAAAAGTTTTTGGGATTTGACATTTGAAAAATGACTGTAATTTCCTAGAGTACGTTCTCTAACTTTTCTTCTAATGTTACACTGGATTTGTCACTGGCGTAGAGGTCTTTGGAATTAATGGATGTGGTTTGGCACGAGTTCAGCAGAGGCAGGCAACTGGTCCATTCTGGTCTGGGCAGTTTGGAGTTAAGCAGCGCTGTGAGACTGCTGGCCCGTACTGCTCTCAACCCCCAGCGGTGTGCTCTGATTGAACGCACATGTGTTTCTGTGCATTTGTTCCTCTGAACATTCAGGGATATAATAACACAATGAGGCAATTTATAATAAAATGCTATCCAAAAACTTACATCAACATATCTTTCAATAACAAACAGAAATACAAGCACACAGGACTTAAACATTATAAACTAAGATTTTTTTAAATGATAGTAACTGTTTATATAATCAAACTAAAATGGAAAAAAACAAATAGCAAAAAATATGAAAATAAAAACATTCGATTTCATGTAGACGATTTGCATGAACACCAAATGCATTTGCATATGATAACAAGGGACTGGATTCATGAAACATTCTTAAGAATAAAATCTTCTTATTCTACAAAAAATATTTTGAATTCCCAAAAATAATTCCCAAAAAAAGAATGTTCGGTAACACTTTATTTTAGGGTCTTTTAACTAGTTGCTTATAAGCATGCATATTACTAGAATATTGGCTATTTATTAGTAATTATTAAGCACATATTAATGCATGACCTTATTCCACATTCTTAATCCTACCCAATACCTAAACTTAACAACTAAGTTACTAACTATTAATAAGCAGTAAATTAGGAGTTTATTGAGTGAAAAGTCATAGTTATTAGTTTATATGTGTTCCCTATACTAAAGTGTTACCGAATGTTCTTATCTTTTTTTCTTTCCATGGTTCTTAAGACAAAACTCTTGAGAAGAATGTTCTTAAAAATCATTGTAAATAACTTCTATAAGTTAGAATAAGCTCCAACTTGTCTTAAATCCACAAAAGTAATGTTTAATGTATTTATTGGGCTGTATTGAATTAATTGTTGTAATTAAGCATTACAATATAGCACTACCTGCATGTAATACATATCAATGCAACACTTGTCATTTCATTCATAAGAAAAAAAAAAAGAAATGTCCTTAAGAAAATATCTGAACACAAACCGCAGTTTTGGCATTTTGTCTACACGCAAACGGTGTATCCAGTCACTGAAACAAACTTTTTTGAAAACTCCTGCCAGGGTGAAGATTTTTAGAAATTCCGGTTGCAGTGTTGTTGTGTAGACGGTGAAACCGGAGATTTTGGCTTGTGACGTCGGAACCGGAACAAGTAATAACTTTTTTTCCAGGCTTCTGATTGGCCAACATGGCTTTACGGTTAGGGTTATATATCGCTACCTGTTGGTTTGGCATGCTCTTGACAGCACTTCATAGCCTGTTTTTGCGTTTTCATGTGGAAAACATAAAAATACCTGTGTATGTGTGGACTAGGCCTAAGATTTTTCAAAGAACATTTTTTCTTAAGGAGATTTTTGTTAATCCCTCCCCCTTATTCTAATTCTAATATTGCATTTAGTGTAGGCATTTATTATAAAACTGCATATTAAGTGACATGCAAAATACTAGGGTATGTTACATGCAGTTTGGTCAATCTGTGGCAACTAAAATTCTTTACAGGTTCTGTCCTTTGAATCTTCACAGTACCACACAACAATAATGCTTTCAATGTGCCAATACAAAAAACACACAGCAAAACTTTTTTCACAATAGCTGTCCCATATGCGTATACTCCTCTCGTTTTTGTCCCACACAAAAGCACTACCATATGGCTAAAAAGTCCTTAGGTTCCCTCTTTCAATCATGATAAGCCTGTAGAGGTTATGTGTCATTTTGTAATCACTACCTCTCTGTGCCTCTGGCTGTCCTCAACTCAAGCTGCTGTGTTTCTTTAGGACAGTATAATCCTCCAGGATTGCTCCCATTTAAGCCCACCATGTATCAATCATGCTGTTCTAACATGTTTAACAGTGTCGGTGTTCATCATTTTAACCATTTAGTACAACCATACCTCTTGATTAAATCACTAATTAATGAAATAAATTCCTGTTTTACAAACATTATGGTGGTGATTTAAAAGTGATTGTCTTTATGAATGAGTCATTGAATCATTCACTCAATCAGTTCATTCAACACGTGGATTAATTCAGTAACAAAAGAAGTAGCTGCGTCTGAAATTGCTTTCTCTCCAATTTTCATGTTGTTATTGTTATGTGACCTACCAGACGCAGTTGTGTTGATTCACTGCCATTCACAAATAACATGTTCATTGGATACGCACTTCAGAATCTCGCTGAATAGTGAGTCATCCAGGTACTTTTCACATACTGTTTTACAAATACTGTAAATTTGAACTTAAAGGGTTAGTTCACCCAATTAATGACAGAATTTTCATTTTTGGGTGAACTAACCCTTTAAGAGGTACATCGTTATATGTAATTTCACAAATGCTTTTATTATCTTTGAAATATGGTTAAAGTGTACTGCTGCATGTAATGGCAAGCATTTATGGTAAACTAAAATATACTTTAATGTCATTTTTAATGAAACTTTGTAATTAGACATTTGTAATAATTTAGTACATTTAAAATATATAAACTTTAATCTAATATTGCATAACACATTACAGTTAAAATTATAATCAAGTACTTTACATGTGATTTAGTATGTTAGTCATCACATCAGAATAAGTGTACTTCTTTAAAGGATGACAAACGATGATTAAAACATGATGATTTAAAATGTTCTTTATGGTACAACTTTTATATTGACATTATTACAAAGTGGACCTTTTAAAAATGTACTTAAGTGTGTTAAAATACATAGTCATGAAAGTGTTATCTTCCTTTCATTTAGGTAATATTATCTGCAAGTAGTTTTTAAAAAAGATACTTTTATATTTTGAAGTAAAGTGCACATTCAAAACAATTAAGTGCACTTCCTTTTCACAAGGCACGCCATGATCGATTTTTCTTTGACTTCGCTCAGATCCATTTTCATTAGCTGAGCAATTGGTAATTGGCAATATTGTGTCTAAAATGTAAGGTACTCAATATTAACTTGTTTGTGTACCAGTGGTTAAACTTACAGCTTGTCAAATGCAATATTTTTATGGAAAACTCCTGTTTTAGTGTTGCTTACTCAGGGTCGAGAGAGAGAGAGACTGCCTTGGAGGGAAAGCGACTCTGCTTTTAGAAGGCACTGGAAAGTCAAATGCATCTTTATGATATTTACATCCTGGAAAAAGTTTCTGGTTACCTAAATGTGTGTCCATGCACTTCGTATAGGCTCTGCTGGTGACAGTGAGACCCACCCGACACCCCTGCACCTCCGTCAGTTTGTTTTTCAAGCACAGATATAGTCCTACGGAGTGTATTTGAGGAGATAATGACATTAACTGTGCTAAAAACGTGCCTGTGTGTACGAGAAGGTCTCGTTTGATATGAGGCAGGTTATGGGGACAGAAGCTCAGTGTTGATTGTACGCATACTCAAGTCTGAAAGGCAATCCTATGTTGACTGAAAATGCAGAACTGATGTTTGGAGTTGCTAATAAGATTAGTGCCATGTATATGTATCTATGTTTGCCTGTGTTTTTGCAGTGGTTGTTAGGGGATAGTACTGTACTTCGGGCGGACTGACATTTAGTGCGAGTGAGTGCGCCGAGGGCCTCAATGTAAAACCAACAATGCTTGTCAATCATTTGGTATCACAAAGCCTTGGGGCTAGTTTAGGGAAACTGTAGTTATGTTGGGTAGGGAGAGAAACATGCTTGAACACGAATCAATAATTCATTTTCTCCAGAGGGTAAAGGTACTTCCAATTTTTTTTTTTTTTAAATCCTCCCACAGGGAAGAAACTCAGAAGTTTTTACACTAGAGTTTCAGATGAGATCTCAGCATTGTCTCAAATTATGCTCAAATGTTTTCAATAATTTTGTATCATTAAGACACTATTATTAATTTTTAATTTTATATTTTATATTTTCTGTTCTCTTTTTAGTTAAAGCTTTAGTAATGTTGTTGTGTGTTTTTGTCAATTTTAGTTGTTTTTCTTATTTTATTTGATTTGATTTATTTTATTAAATATCTGTAGTTTTTAGGAATTTTGGCAACACTTTAGTTTAGGGTCCAATTATCACTTTTAACTAGTTGCTTATTAGCATGCATATTACTAGGATATTGACTGTTTGTTAGTACTTATAAAGCACATATTAATGCCTTATTCTGCATAACCATATTCTACGTCCCATAATCCTACCCAATCCCTATTAACTATTAATAAACAGTAATTAGGAATTTATTGAGGCAAAAGTTAATAGTTAATACTAAGAATTGGACCCTAATCTAAAGTGTGACTGTATTTTTTTTTTCAGTTTTAATTATTTTAATACATCAAGTTAAACTGAATGAAAATGAGAAATGTTTCCTTATCAACTAGCTGAAATAAAATAAGTTATGTCATGGACGTTGTTTATTTCAGTTAACATTTCTTTTATTCCAAGTAGCAAAGTTTTTTTTTTTGTTTGTTTTCAGACATACAATGACCAAAATACACTTCTTCTATGATGAGTATGTTGTTAATATTTAAATTACAATATTTTGATATATTTGGGGGAATAAAGTCAAATATGTCAGGGTGAAACAACTGTCCTGATATCATGAAGAAGAAAGACTCATTAAAAGAACATTGAACAGAAAACCTTAAGTAGTTTGGCATAATCTTTTATTATTATTCCTGAGCTATTAAACAGTTTTGTTAAAATATTACAAATATTTGGGGGAAAAAAGGCTGCCAAATCAAAGTCATGTGGTGCAACCAACATGTAGGGACATGGACAAAAAAATACAGCAGGAAATGATATCATAGAGATGACCTCTGTCGGTCCTCATGACTGTGTGCCAAGGTCAATAAGTCTCTTAAAAAATCAAATAGTTTGTTCTTTTTATGACAAGGCAAGGTTTGTTCAGCTTGTAAAAGTGCTTGTACTATTCCCCCACCGCCCAAATAGATTTATTTCAATTTTTTTTAGAAGCATTCATTCAGTTTAATATTATATTTTAAATTGTATACATGTTTCTTAAAACCAAATGGAACCAACATGAATACAAAGAGAATATTTCTAGGAACTCGACACAGTACTGTACATGATTGATTTATAAAGGATTTTTTTCTTATCTTTTTCTTGGACAATCTTATGTTGTTCACCAGATTGTCTCATTTTATGCCTATTGTAATTTTTTTCCTAAGGAATCTAATGAGAAACATGTTTAAATACAGAGTTAAATGCAGATCTCGGCCTCCCTCTGCCCCTCTCCCGTATGTTTTCATCTCTTCAGAGTGGTCAGTCGAGACATAAACACACACTACTTTTCCCAGAACTCATTGAATGTAGGATTCATGTGCTTGAGCTGGTGTTTCTGAGGAGTTTTCCACATGGCTGAGAGGCCCGGGCCAGCTAAATCAAGCCTTTCATACCCACCAGAGGACAGAAATGGCCTTGTTGCCAAGTAATTGCTTGTTTGTATTATAGTTGCTAAAGTTTTTCCGAAAACCTATGTTTAGAATGGGATCTAATTATGTGACAAGGGAAAAATATGATTATGTTACGCAGGGTGCTTTATGTAAATGGTGAAATTCCTTGTGGTTGCAACTGTCTTGCAGGTTCTTATCTGTTATAATGATTTTTTTTAAAACTATTTACTGGTTGTTATTTGTCAGAATCTGCAGTGAATCATGCTTATTGAGAGAGGATGTACGTCATGAGAATTTACGACACTTAAAACCTAAACTTAAGTTTTTTGTTGCCCATGCAGGACATATTATGCTTTTTTACATGTTCAGCTTTCTTTAGTGTGTAATGTTGCTTTTTGAGCATGAAAAAGGTCTGCAAAGTCCCTCCAGCGGGAGTTATTTTCTATATCAGTCACTGTTTCTGAACTCCCTGTAATGCCTTGAGTTTTCTTCCGAGAACAAAGACGTCACAATATCCCTCATTTAAATAATTCCCGGCCAGAGCATATGCAAAATAAAGGGGCGGGGCCTGGTTTAGTTAGTTAGTAGTGTGTAGAAACTCGTGGTTATGGTAAGGGGCGGGACATTTCCCAAACATGCTCAAAGTGGCTGACCAATCACAACACACTGGTCCAACCGACCAATCAGAGCACATTGTGCTGTTCAGAAGGAGGGGCTTCAAGAGACAGGAATTAAACAGAGCGTTACTGACAGACTGGGAAGAGAGGAGCTGCAACAATGTCAAATTTATGAAAAATAATGTGTTTTTGAACATTCAAACATGAAAACCTATTCTAGTAGAGCCCAAAAACAAAAGACTGTGTAAAAGAGCATATTTTTCCTACTTTTTTCAGACTCGCAAACTGACCAAAGTGGAGCGGCAGCGCTTCAGTGAAGAGGTTGAAATGCTCAAGGGTCTTCAGCACCCGAACATTGTGCGCTTTTATGACTCCTGGAAGTCCACTGTAAAAGGTCACAAGTGCATCCTGCTGGTCACTGAGCTCATGACTTCTGGCACTCTCAAAACGTGAGTCTCAGAATCTCATATATCATATTAATGCCTCTTTTTTGCTGCTGAGGTGAACATTGACATATACTTTACAATATCCTAGGTATCTAAAGCGTTTTAAAGAGATGAAACCAAAGCTCCTACAGAGGTGGAGTCGTCAGATCCTTAAAGGACTTCACTTCCTGCACACGCGCGCCCCTCCCATCATTCACAGGGACTTGAAGTGTGACAATATCTTCATCACAGGGCCCACAGGAAGTGTGAAGATCGGGGACCTTGGACTGGCCACACTCAAGAGAGCAAGTTTTGCAAAGAGCGTAATAGGTAAGTCATTGCAAACTACTGTAGTTTCTTTGTAATGATTTATCTCCTGAGATCTTCAACCTCATTATGTTTCAAGTTTCATATTAAACATTACATTTCACATTTGACGCTTTCACCTTTAGCCACTTTTGCCCACCCTCCTGCCATTGCTTCCTGTCTCTTCTTGACTGTCCTATCAAATAAAGGCAATTGCAATGACCTTTTAATTAATTAATATTTTATTGGTAACACTTTAGTTTAGGGTCCAGTTCTCACTTTTAACAGGTTGCTTATTAGCATGCATATTACTAGAATATTGGCTGTTTAATAGTACTTCTAAAGCACATATTAATGCCTTATTCTGTTTGACCTTATTCTACATCTCTTATTCCTACCCAATACCTAAACGTAACAACTACCTTACTAACTATTTATAAGCAGTAATTAGGAGTTTATTGAGGTGAAAAGTCATAGTTAATATTAATAGTGAGAGAATTGAACCCTAATCTAAAGTGTGACCAATATATTATTTGCACATACATTTTTTTAATATTCTTTTTGATTTGAAGTACATTTCAAGTGCACTTTCAATACAATCAAGCCTACTTCTTTTTTACAAGGGTTTTGAGTGATTACCATATTTACATATGGTGGTATTCACATGGTTCTTCAAGGTAACTGTGGTATTCCAGTGTATCATGCCTAAAAACACTGTATTACTATGGTACCTTTTTAATAGTGATGTCTGAGTGTCCTCATAATGTGTTTAACAGGAACTCCAGAGTTCATGGCTCCAGAAATGTATGAGGAGAAGTACGACGAGGCGGTGGACGTCTACGCATTTGGCATGTGCATCTTGGAGATGACCACATCAGAATACCCATACTCAGAGTGCCAAAATGCTGCCCAGATTTACCGCAAAGTTACCAGCGTGAGTTTCAACCTGCTTGTATTATATACGTATTTAATGCCTTAATTTAGTGTGATTAATTACTCGATAATTTAATGATTTGGGAGTTTCTGTCAGAAAATATTGATACACTATAGTTCAAAAGTTTGAGTTGAGTACAATATTTTTTTAAAGAAAGAAATTAATACTTTTATTCAGCAAGGATGCATTAAAAAGTGACAATAAAGACATTTATAATGTTGCAAAATATTTCAAATAAATGCTGTTTTTGAACTTTCCATTCATCAAAGAATCCTGAAAAAGATGTATCACTGTTTCCACAAAATTATTAAGCAGCACAACTGTTTTCAACATTGATAATAATACATGTTTTCTGAGTAGGAAATCAGCATATTAGAAAGATTTCTGATATCATGTGACACTGAAAACTGGAGTAATGATGCTAAAAATTCTGCTTTGCATCACAGAAATAAATTACATTTTAAAATATATATTAGAATAGTAAAGAGTTATTTTACATTGTAATAATATTTCACTGTTTTTACTGTGTTTCTGACCAAACAAATGCAACTTTGGTGAGCGTAAGAGACTCCTTTCAAAAACATTAAAAAATGTACCAACCACAAACTTTTGAACAGTATATGCGTTCAATTGTGAGATCACTTTAAAACAGGTCCTATTATCATGCATATGTGCTGCTCGCAAATGTTTTGCATAATCATATGTCCGTCCATTCAGTATGTCTTAGTTTAGTCTCTCACACAGACAGCTCTGAGACCTTTAACCTAGCATGTGAAGTGCTGTAAACATCCTCTTTCTATTCTCTTCTTTCCTTCTCTTCCTGCATGTCCTCGTTTCCTAAAGAGCTCGCTGTGAGTCGTCTTTGAGCAGCGATTTAAGACTCGTGCTTCGGTTTGATTAGAGCTTAAGGCAGAGTTTGGAATACCCCCTGTTTGTATCCTGTTTTGTAAAAGCCCAGGGCTCGTCTCTTTCTGAATAATTTGAGAAAGGCCCCACAGGTCACATGTGGACACAGAGAGGTCAACTCTGATTATATAACTTGTTGATACAGTATATTCACTTGTCTGCCCCTTATTGCATTTGGAAAACTTTACCTCTAAATATCATCAACATGTTTACGACATGTCTTCTTTAATGTTCTTTAGTGTAAACCAATTTATTCAATAAAAAACCTTTACATGAAAGTGTGTTTCCAAGTATATCAGTTCAAATGCTGAAGGGAAACTTATTAAAGTAATAGATTCACTCATAGTTTGTAGTTAAAAGTATTTTTAACATTTAGTGGATTGAGACATGTTGTTCAACATTAATCAACTTCAACAGGCTTTCAGTAATGTTTTGATTTTGCATGTCAGAAAACAAGTTTATGATGTTTTTAAACTAATAGCTAAACTCGACACGCACCTTATGCGGATGACGCCAGTGGTTTTGGTTTATAGGTTTGTTAAATAACATGTTTTGAATGAGCGAAACAAAGCCAGCTCTGAAAAGGTTGTTGAGTGTTAATGACAAAGCAAAGGAGCGCACCAAAGTGTAAACGCAACAGGCAGTTATCCAAAACTCCCGTGAACTCCATGCTTTATGGAGCTCATGCTCCACAAATATTACACGAGTCCACAGGGAAAATGACCTACTCTAGCTGTAATTCAGCCCTCAGCTGTAATTCTTTGAAATCACAGTTTAACTTCACATTATTGAAGACTCTAAGTAATTCAAATGTGACAAATAACAGGCGTGAAGTGTTGTAGATCTTAAAATGATTAAACCAAGCATGTGTAAGTGTTGTGAAGCGTACATTGTAAAATGAATAATATTTTAAGGCTTTATTAAATGTTATACCTGGGTACAAGGAGTTAAAGGGATAGTTCATCAAAAAATGAAAATTATCCCATGATTTACTCACCCTCAAGCCATCCTAGGTGTATATGATCTTCTTTCAGCCAAACACAATTTCAAGACAATTTCACAAGAATTTCACTATTTCAAAAATCATCTTCCTGGGAAATAAATTGTTAATATCTGTAACAAAAACTGAAGTTGCTGCAATTGGGGAAGACACTGTGGCTCTTTTTTATCATAAATGAGTGTGCAGATGAGACACAATAAACACTGTCTTATTATCTTGTGTTCGGATGCCTGGTGTTTGGGAACACATCCGTGTGAGACGCTTCTGGGAGGTCATTATACCAAATCATTCTGATGACAGACATTGGCTCAGGCGTTTCAGAATGACCAAACCAACGTTTGAGATGGCGTGTGATGCGATTATGCGATTTCCCAAAAATAGGTGGATGGAAACATAGCTATTGTCGGTAACAAATAAACATTGCATTTGTGCAGATAAACTTTTTCAAAACTTGTAGCTCTATTGTAACTCACTGTGATTAGATTTTCTGAAAGGGAATCATCTAATCAACATTTGAACATTAGCTTAATGAATGACATTATTAAAACATATTAAGCCTCATTGACTGATGTTTTTCTCAATCTTTTGACATTTCTCCTTTTTTCCAGGGTATAAAGCCAGACAGTTTCTACAAGGTGAAAGTTCCAGAGTTAAAGGAAATCATTGAAGGCTGTATCCGCATGAACAAAGATGAAAGGTATTTTACTGCAGCTCAGCCTATTGATTTGATTTTACATTTTGAAAATGTTCTGTGATCCAAATCTGGTACAGAAGCAATCATTTTATATATTCACTGGTTGTTAGTATTATGTGGAATTATTCTGCAAAGTCACAGTCTTTGAGAAAGTGAAATTTCTTAAGACACTACAAAATATCAGCAAAATATGATGTCATTCTACAGAGCTTGTGTTTTGAATAATAAAAAACACATTAAGGTCACGAAGGGTTTCAGCAAGAATGAAAATAAAGGCTGGATCTTGTCGCAACAGTGATTTAATTGAAAACAAACTCAAAATAACAATCACTGAACTTTTAAAATACAACTTTCAAATTCCTTGCTTCATTGAGCTCATTGTTTCTGCCTTAAATTAATACATTGTTTAAACTAATACATTGTTAGCTAACTGCATGTCACCTTTGATAACAGATCACTCTAAATTGTTATGTAGACAGCTGTATTGTGAAAAGCGCTATACAAATAAATGTGAATTGAATTGAATAGAAAATTTCGGCAAATAGAATAACCACTTTATACGGACAAGATCGGACAAAGGACACTACAAACATAGGGCTATATATACAAACCAGACCAATGAAAGGAATTATAATAGTATTAAATACTATTATAAGGAATATAATAGTACAAAAACTTAAATTAAATGGAAATTAAAAATTTTGCTTTGGCAACTAACTGAAATAAGTTTAAGTTGAAGCACTAACATTACTAACTGTAAATAAATAAAAACTAATACTGAACCGAATATATATAGGGAAATATAAGGAAAACATAAAAATATCTATACAGTAAAAAATGATTTTTTTTTTCAAATTTGTAAATAAAACAGATTATTGGAGTATGTTTTACAAGAAAACACTATTTTAGTCTTTAATACCTTAAAATTTCACATTTAATTCAGTGATTTTATTTGTAATTATTTTTGAAATTTACTAGCAATTTCTGAGTGAAAACTGTTCCTACACCCAGTTTTTTCAGTGTATAAAAGTATAAAAGTCATGTTTCACAACCTGAACCTGAAGTGAAATACAACACTTTTGCAGGTATTTTCACCCATTGACCTGCACATAAATTTTGAAGCATGAAGTCTAGTGTGACTGCACCTTTATGCAAAAAATATTTTTTACAATTTAATCATTATTATGCTTAAATAATTGTACTAATTGAAAACAGGTGCACATAACCTAATTTTTCACAAAACAGCTTTAGCTATTAATTGACATTTATTTCAAGTTTGTGTGGATTCATATCAATCTCTCTGGCTAGGTACACCATCCAAGACCTGCTGGAGCACACGTTCTTCCAGGAGCATAACGGTGTTCACGTTGAATTGGCTGAGGAAGATGATATGATCAAATCCAGCCTGAAGCTCTGGCTTCGCATGGACGACACCAAGAAGCTCCACGGAAAGTACAAGGACAACAACGCCATTGAGTTCCTGTTTGAGCTTTACAAAGACGTGCCAGAGGAGGTGGCGCAGGAGATGGTGAGCTTCACACATAATCTCATGCTAACCGGATCTCATGTCCCATTATGGTGTCTTACTGTCATCGTTTAATGTGTGTTTCTTGAAGGGTTCTTAGGTGTGGTTACATTTCTCAGCTCCTCTGACTCAGTGGCTTACAGTCACTTTAAAAACACTAAACCCAGATATTCCCCTCAGGGATCAACAAAGCGTACGTGCTCACAGATGTACGTAAATATGTGGGTTGATCTTCCTTCAGAGATTCTGCAACAGTGGTCCTGAAGCTTTGATATTACCAGAGCTATTAAGGAGATTTTTGGAAAATTTAAGGAAACTTTAATAATAACAGTAAATTATGCATAATTACATGCAACTAACCCTAAACCAAAGCCTACTCCTAACCCTATAGCAAGAACATGTTGTTAAAACTATATTAATTAGTATTTTATGCTTTGTATAATTACACTGTAACAATGACAACTTAAAATAAAGTGTATCTGAACTATATTTTTTAAATATTTTTTTAGGTAACTGTTTGAAAACAAAAATTCAATATTAAATAAATAAATTAATCAAAATAATTACATCAATGAAATCATAGTTTAATAATAATTAATTAATTAATAATCCATTGAAACAGCATATAGCCTTCAAATATTGTTCAGTTACATAAACATTGCATTAAAAAGATAATGAAAAGTTAGTAGGAAAAATAAAGAAAACATAACAGGTGGCAAGTTTATTACACTTATATTGACTTATTTACTTTAAGCAAAATATAATTCATTATTTAATTTTTTTTTGGACTCAAATATGAAACAAGATTCACCTTTTAAAGGACCAAACCTGCATAAATTAAAAATAAACAAATACATACATATATATATATATATATATATAAAGGAATAAATGACTTTATAAAAACAAATATAATCCTACATTTATTTTTGTATTACATTTTCCTTCATTTATTAATTTCTGTATTTTTTAAAATTCTTATTAACTTTTTTTTATTTAGT
>RJVU01028973.1:942182-958223 GCA_003731715.1 Anabarilius grahami
AAAAAATGCTGTTTTATAAGAGAAGTCACAGACAATAGCGTGACAAGTATGATTCAGTTTACTGCATTTCTTATTCATTTCTATAGAATCCGCAAACAGTGATTGACTGTTGCAAAACTCTCAATGAAATTCCATGACATCAAGGCTTTAATGTGATTGGTTATCAGGGCACACATGATCCAAGTTCGCTGTTATGCCTTGTCCAATGTTAGAGCCACAGACCCTCATATTTCCCAATAATAAGACCATCTCGGTCCTGCCCATATGATTTATTAGTGCTGTCAAAATAAAAGTCCCGCTTCCAACAGTTATTGGCCAAGCAGAAAAACTTAGTGCTGGATGCTGATTATTAAAAAATGCTAAATATCGGTGATATATCAGTCACTAGTCCATTTCTGCACTTCTGTACTTCTGTAAATGCATCAGGTAATCAAGATATGGTGTTAGTAAGGCAAATGGTGATAGCTTAGAATGATATCGCATGTGAATTCAAGATGTTTTGCAGTTGTCCATGTGTGATCACTCTCAGTGTGGGTACGGTATGTCCTCAGTCATTTATTTCATGAGGAACCCTATGGGCTTGCATTGATTAGTGTTCAAAGGGCCAGAGAGATAAACAATAACCACTCTGTCAAACAAAATTAGCTCAGACCATGACCAATGAACACATGTACAAAGAGAATTTAGGGCACTTGAGCCCAAATGCTGTTTATTTATGCTATTATGCATAAATCATTTGAATAATCTTATTTACACAGTTATTGAACTGAATTAAATCCACACTGAACTAAATTGTGCTGAATAATAACACTATTATCTTGCTATTTGTCTCATATTTGATTAAGTTTGCGTGATCAATTCTGTTACTTTCCTGTTTGTTGCTGTGAAGCTGCTTTGAAACAGTTTCTACTGTATAAAGCGCTATAAAAATAAAATTGATTTACTCTAAATGCATAAATGTTAAATATTTATCATATGAGTCTTTTCATCAAAACATGGAATACGTTTGGGAGCCTCTAGAAACCCACCTTGTCTATATCAATAATATGAATGTCTAGTAATATGCAGATGCACACAGACACAGAGTATTTTCCGTGACTATGATGTGTGTGTTTTTCCCCACAGCTGTCGGATAAAGTCGATCGGGTGGTTGAGTGTCAGCTTCAGACCCATAACGATAAGATGGTCACCTTCAAATTTGACCTGGATGGTGACAATCCTGAGGACATTGCTGCGGTAATGGTAAGTGCCTAACATCTTAAATGCACACATTGACACGTTGTCTTTTCCTCCATTTACCATGTCCTCATTCATCCCTTTCATGCCTTCAGATGGTTGAAAATGCAGCTGCAAGGCTGTTGACTAGGGCAAAGAAATACCACCATGTCACCCCAATTTTAGCCTCTCTCCGTTGGCTTCCAGTCCATTTTAGGATACAACTCAAGATTTTGTTTTTTGTTTTTAAAGCTTTTAATGCCCAAGCTCCATTTTATATTAAATATCTTCTTATCCCCTATATCTAGCAGACCTCTAAGATCTTCTGACATGGCATTATTGTACATCCCACAATCACTTCTAAACACTTCTAAAAATCCACCTGGCACCTTTCATTATCATTTTTAAAACTATAGGCTGAAAACATATATTTACTCCCAGGCGTTTTAAGTATTCTTTATATTGTTTTATATTTTTGTATTGTATTGAATTCTTATTTTTGCTCAGCACTTTAGAGTTTTTAAATGTTTACTAGTAGTCATGGGACACACGTTAGCACATAACCACACATTATCAGCTATATACACAAATGTCCAACTACTGCCCTTATCAGGAAATCCCACGAGCAAATGTTCTGCTTCCTCTTCATCAGCGAGGGATACGCTCTTTTGCGCTCTGTTTACTGAAAACCTTATGAGAAAGCCCTGAGCACAGATCCAGATCGCACACTCATTTAGCAGAGCGTACAGTGATAGATTGGATTAGAGATGGGAGCTGAGGCTCACCTGTTTGAGTCCCGGCTTGTGGTCCTTTCCTGTCTCACTTCAAGCTATCAAATAAAGTCAGAAGTATTACAGTTCATTAACTAATAATAGTTAATAAAGTTAACTTGTTAACAAATGGAATTGTAACTTATTGTAAAGTGTTACTATATTTTTAAAATGATTCTTTCAAAGTAGAGCACAAAACATGATACACATGCACTGACATTTTACTATTACATTTCCGTACATTTCAGAGATATTTTGTCATAATCTGACTATCACAAGCCCAGATCACCCACTGTTTCAGACATCTGGTTCTGTTTGCCTCTCATTATAAGATGCGGGAGAGCGATGTGCATTTCTTTTTTTTCTTTTTCTTTTTTTTTTGTTCTGATTGAATGTTCACCCCCAAAACGTTTAAAATGTCCCAGGGTTTACATAAAATGGCATGGGCTATTTATACTTTGTAAATAAATTGTCAGCATGAAATGAAAATTCACCTTATTTTCTAAATGCATGTTATAGATCTTATTGTGAACAATTTTGTCTATAGATTAGCAGGAGAGCAATGTTGCATTTTTTTTTTTAGATATTATTATTTTATTTTATTTCCTCTCTTTTTTTGGGGGATTGATGTCGTCTCGTGCATGGTGTCCACCAAATGTGCAGATTTAAAAAAAAAAAAAAAGCCATTTTAACTCAACCTGGCACAAATTACACATGCACACCTCAGATACTGATACTATCTGAAGACAGTCTAATATTTTTACTCCCAGAGAGGTCATAAATTATTCTGTGATTTAATAATTCATGCATTGCACCAGAGGGCTACGAATGTTCCTGTTAAAGAAGGACAGTTCTGGGTAGATTACTTACAAATTGTTGGTTGTTACTGATTGCTAATTTTATGACGAAAACGGTGATTAGTAATGTAATCTATCTCTGACATTACACATTTTATGTAATAAAATCTGACTACTTTTTAGATTACTTTTTGATCTAACTTTACCTGACTCATTTATTGTGTTAACTTGAAAAGGATAATCTTGTACCATATTGAAATAAAAATAAATATAGAAAGAATAAATATAAATATATTCCGTTCTTTGTTATCAATAACATGAAGTGCCTTATACATCACATTACTGGGGTTTGTGAAAGAACTGCTGGTGGTTTGTGAGTTGATAAAAATCAAAAAATCAAAAATTAAATCATAAACAATTCAAATAAATAAATAAAAACAAATAAAAATAAAACACTATTTTTACCTGCATGTTGTGTGAACATTCATCAATACCAGAGAACAGTGAATACGTGAATATGTTGCTAAATTATTAAATTGTGACCCTGGACCACAAAACCAGTCATTAGTGGCACGGGTATATGTGTAGCAATAGCCAACAATACATTGTATGCGTCAAAATTATTGATATTTTTTTTTTATGCCAAATATCATTAGGGTATTAAGTAAAGATCATGTTCCATGGAGATATTTTGTAAATTTGCTACGGTAAATATATCAAAAATGTATTTTTGTAAGTAGTATGCACTGCTAAGGACTTCATTTCGACAACTTTAAAGGTGATTTTTTATTTTTTTTATTTTTTTGCACCCTCAGATTCCAGATTTTCAAATAGTTGTATCTCGACCAGATATTGTCCTATCCTAACAAACCATACATCAATCGAATGCTTAGAGAGTTAGTTGACATACTTTGTAAAGTTACTTATAGTACTTAAAAAGAACACGTCACAATATTCCTCATTATTAAATAATTCCCGCCCAAGGCATATGCAAAATAAAGGGGCGGGACATTTCCCAGATACGCTCAAAGCAGTTGACCAATCACAACACACTGATTCAGCCGACCAATCAGAGCACATTGTGCTTTTCAGAAGGAGGGGCTTCATAGAGACAGGAACTAAACAGAGCGTTACTGACAGACTGGGAAGAGAGGAGCTGCAACAATGGAGAATATGAGGAAAATAATGTGTTTTATGAACATTCAAGCATGAAAACCTGTTCTAGTAGAGCTCAAACACAAAATCAAGACTTTTAAAATAGGCATAATATGAAGACTTCAGATGCAAAAGCCTCTAAGTACCATCTGAAATGTTCTTCTAAAATGAGCATTTTAATCAAGCTTGTATGTTTAGGTTCAGTAATTTCGCTTTAATGGCATTTAATAGGTCATTTTCATTGCCATTAAAGTGAAATAACTGAACATAAACATGCAAGATTGATTAAAATGCTAATTTTAGAAGAAAATTTCAGATGGCACTTAGAGGCTTTTGCATCTGAAGTCTTCATATGTCCTCTAGGATGAATGGGCAAGAAGCGGAGTGAATAAAATCTCAGAACAACAATAAAATTGTGCCTTTCCCAGTTCATATCAAAGTATAAATCGAATATTAATTTATTCCTGTCATTTTTCTTAAATTTGAGGCTTTGTTTGTAATACTGAGTGTGTAGGACTGGATGGACGGAAATCTATTGTAAGTGTGTGTGTTCGATTACATGACTGTGACTGCGTACAGCTCCTTTTCTCACATACAGAAGCTCTTTGTTTCGTCTCAGAGTCTTGGCAGCGCCGGAGTCACTCCTGGTGTGTTATTGGTCGAAGCGTGAACACCCACTGCTATTAGTGGAGTGTAAAAGCTCAGCTTGTGGACAAACTTAATTAAAGCTCCCTTGAATTAAAAGAGTGTCCACAAGTGCGCACATGCTCAATTTAAGCACGTTTCATTTTAAGTAGTCAAGGGATAGATTGCATCGCACAGAGAGTACCCTTGATCCCTGCATGGTCTACGTGCGCTACTTATTCCAGTTTCCTCCCTGGCATTCAGAATGGATGGGCTTCTTAAGTCATGCTTGCTCATTTGGTTTTGTTTATTTCTTGTTTCTCCAGGTGCATAATGAGTTCATCTTGCCCTCAGAGAAGGAAGGTTTCATTCACCGCATCGGTGACATCATTAAGCGAGCAGAGTCTATGATGAAGGACCCGTCGGGTCACCATGAAGCCTACGGAGCCGCCCGTCCCTCTTATCTCAATGCCGTCAACTCACTGTCTGGTTCTCAGGTGAGCCTGCAAGTGAAGAAAGTGTCCAGTCCACTCACATTCATAATCATACCTGATGATAACTACCAATAAGCTACGCCGTTTATTTGAATAATGATTTACTATAATTTATTATTATATAATTTATTATTACACATAATTTACTGTAATTTACACTACTGGTCAAACATTTGAGATCATTAATATTTTTTTATGTTTTTGAAAGAAGTCTTCAGTGTCACATGATCCTTCAGAAATCGTTCTAATATGCTGATTTTGTGCTCGAGAAACATTTGATTATCAATGTTGGAAACAGTTGTGCTGCTTCATATTGATTTGGACTTTATCATTACTGCTTTTACTGTAATTTTGATCAAATAAATGCAGCCTTGTTGAGCATAAGATAATTTAAAAACATTTAAAAAATCCTACGGATTTTGACTGGTAGTGCATATATAATAATTAATTAATAAAATAATGACTTACATGTATAATATGTAAGTTATAATTATTTATTTGATTTATTATTTATTAGTAGTAATAATTATTTGAATACCTACTTTTCCTGTAAAATCAATTATTTGCTCTATACACAAACTTTCTTTTTTTTGTAGCAGAAGATAAATGCACTAGTAGCAGATAATTTGATGAGAGAGGTGTTTCAATGAGGTCTGTGTAATTGAGGAAGAAGATAAATCATCTTTCCGTCTATAGCTGTAGGTGAGGGTGTGCGCTCTGTTCAGGAGTTTACACGACCACTATCTTGAGTTCTTTGTTGTTGTGAGTGTGTTTGTTTGAAAATGAACGGTTTCAGGTTTAACTCATAATCTTGAGGCGTGTTCTGTACCATTTTGTCCTGTTCTGGGCAGCACAAAACAGAACAGTTTAACAATGAGCCACTGCTTTAGATCTGTGTACACCTTGTGCATTTAAATTTTCTCTGATTTCCTGTGCCATTTACAATGTAAATGAACCCTTAAGGGAACCTGCGTACTCACAGATCTTTTTTTCCCCCAAACCTACCTCATTAGAAACAATATTGTCAATAAAGTTAGATTCTCAACGAAGACTAACTATCCACTGTAAGTATTCATTGTGAATTTAACTTTATTGACCACGTTGTTTGTAATGAGGTTGGTTTGAAGAAAAAGATCTGTGATTATACAGGTTCTGTTAAAGGTTTATTTTAGAAAAAGTGTGAATTTCAGTAAAAGAAAAAAATCCATTCTGTTATCAGACACTCAAAAATAATCTGTATAGTAGCTGTCAAAAAAAAAAAATCACTATCGGTTGCATTTTTACAGGGACTATATGTAGTCCAGCAGAAGGATTCCACTTGATGAATTTGCCCATATAAATAAAAGGACATTTTCTACATTGATTAAATATTGATAAAATATGTATTTCTTGGGGAGCAAATCATCATATTAGAATGATTTCTGCAGGATCATGTGACACTGAAGACTGGAGTAATGATGCTGAAAATTCAGGAATAAATTACATTTTAAAATAGATTAAAATAGAAAACAGTTATTTTAAATTGTACTTATATTTCACAATATTACACAATAAATAAATTAAGCCTTGATGAGCAAAAGAGACTTTAAAAACATTAAAAAAACCTAATGATTTAAAACTTTTGACTGATAGTGTATATACTATAATTAATAAATAAAATAATGACTTAAATGTATAATATGTATAATGTACAGTATGATAATTATTTGAAAACCTACTTTTTCTGTAAAATCAATTATTTGCTCTATACACACTTTTTCCACCTTTTTTTTTTTTTTTGTAGCACAACATTATGCACTAGTACCAGATAATTTGATGAGAGAGGTGTTTCAAAGAGTTCTGTGTAATTGAGGAAGAAGATAAATCACGGCTATAGCCAGTACCGGTCCTCCCTATACGCAAAGTATGCAAGTTGCGTAGGACCCCCAAACCACTAGGGGGCCCCCTTGCTCTCTGATGATTTAATGACTAGGGATGTGATTAATAGAATTTTACTCTTGTCAAAATTGCTCGATACTAAAACAGAGTTAAAAGCGCATTGAGCTGCAAATGAGATGCTATTCCCCATGCGGCTTTCTGTGCACGTGATCCGAGATGGAGTGAAAGACGGACAGGTATAGGCTGCTTTTGGGCTTTAGGCATGTGCTTAAACAGACAAATATGCACATCTTGGTGAGTTTTCACTTAGTCACGCAGTCAGTTATTTCTTAAGTAAACAAACAGTTGGGCAAGTAATCGAATGCTTGTCAGTATATTAGACCTGTGCATTAGGTCTTAAAGTGACAGCGGCCTAATAAACCTGCTGCTGTCGGTCATTTAATGTTAATCAAACAACCAAAAAGAAAATAAGAGAATCATTAACTGCTATTCAATTAACAACTTTGTTAACTAATAATGTATATTTAATTCATACGTGATGACTATACTTGAGTTTTATTTTTACATTTTACTGTTTCTGTTGTTTGTTGACAGTGACACTGCTCTGAAAGAACAGATTAAGGGGTTTGGTGTCATTTTGGGGTTTTTATGAATGCATTGACATGCCCCCCAAACAAAGTTTTGCTTAGGGGCCGCAGAAGTCTAGGACCGGCAATAGCTATAGCTGTAGGTGAGGGTGTGCGCTCTGTTCAGGAGTTTACACAACCACTATCTTGATTTCTTTGTTGTTGTGAGTGTGTTTGTTTGAAAATGAACGGTTTCAGGTTTAGCTCATAATCTTGAGGCGTGTTCTGTACAATTTTGTCCTGTTCTGGGCAGCACAAAGCAGAGCAGTTTAACAATGAGCGACTGCTTTAGATCTGTGTACACCTTGTGCAATTAATTTTTCTCTGATTTCCTGTGCCATTTACAATGTAAATGAACCCTTAAGGGAACCTGTGTAATCACAGATCTTTTTCTCCAATCCTACCTCATTAGAAACAACATCGTCAATAAAGTTATACTCCCAATGAAGACCTACATTGGACAGTTCTGGTTATGGATGTTGATCAATATATATGCACTAGAGGGTGCTGAAACCCTCCACCTCCACAGCTCCACCTGCATAGATCTGCTAGGAGATTTATGTATGTCTATTTATGCAGCAGCAGCAGCATTTCTTACATGCTCACAACAGCTTGTCTGTGTATCTATTAGCAGTAGCAAGTCCATACTACAAATACTTGCAATCATTTTTGACCATATATATTTTTTTATTAAATACGTACAACCGTGGTGAGCAGAAGAGACTTTAAATACATTACAAAATCCTAATGATTCCAAACCTTTGACCAATAGTGTATATTAGGGCTGGGACAATAAATCGATTCATCTCGATTCGTGGATCGATTCTGAGATTTTCCGAATGCATCGCATGAATCGATTCAGAGTTTCGTTTTTAACAGTAGATGGCGCTCTAGGCTAGTTTTTAACTGCACGTTCAAATGCTCACGAAGAAGAGCGCTTGTGTGTTCGGCTATGTAATTGCACCTCAGAATGCGAAAGATTAATGTAAACAGCCCACTGGAAACAACCTTGCAATTCCCTTCAAACTTTTTGAGCTTTATGGATGATGTTTCTAAAGCATGCAATGCCATCGGCTGTTAAAAACAAAGCTCAGAATCGATTTGAGAGAGAATCACGATGCATTCGGAAAATCTCAGAATCGATCCAGAATCATTTCTCGATTCGCGATGCTACGATTTATTGTCCCAGCCCTAGTGTATATACTATAATTAATCATTTGTTTAATGAAATAAAAGGAATATTTTGTCCTTAACATATTAATTATCTGGTAACATTTTTATAAAAGCAGTAAGGCCCTTTAGCTACAACTATATTCATAGTATAATTTGGCTGAATATATCTAGTCATGCTGCTATACAAAATATGGTGTCTATATAACTGAGAAACAGTAACATGAACATTATGGTATTTTTAGCTGCTCTTTGCAATAAAATCTTCACTTCGTGTCCAAACTATGCAGTCTCCGTTTACTCCAGCATGCCAGTCAACTGATCTGAAGATACATCTTAATTAGTACAGAGAAGCAGAACAATGTCTGTTTTATTTGGATTTAGAGATCTGTAACAGCATAATGGAGGCACACACGCCCACACAATCATGCGTGGTACCCTGAGGATTGCGAAACCACCGCTCAAGAGAAGTCCGCTGGACCCGGACCAGTTCCTGATTACAACCAGCCGCGCAATAGTAGCTGCGTCCCAGACCTCCTCCCTGCAGGCGTCTTCCCCATCATTAGTTGCTCGTCTCTAGAGTCTCCAGCGTCATTCGCTTAGCAGGCTCAAAGCAGGACTGTAAAGGCTTAGAATATGACAGAATGTAACCCTCGTACACAAACCACAGGCCTCTTTTCCAATAACCAGCGCAGCTGTGGAGTTGAGACTGAGAGAGTGTATGCAGAAGAAGTGGCATTTGTGTGTATGAGCTGTTTTGTCCTGTTGCATTGCCATAGAGTGTGCTTGTTGTGTTAATTATTGCACAAATAGTACGTAAAATGACTGTTCCAGTGTGTGACTGCAGTGGAGTGAGCTGTGATGGAGCTGAGAGAGCTATAGCAATTAGACTGCGACTGATCGTAACCTTAATTAAATTTAAGCACTCTGTCATTACAGAATATTACACTAATAAGTACAACCTCAGGCTGAAGTCAATACGGTTACTCCTTTCAGTTCTCAAGCATTTAAAATTTGAACATTATGCAATAATGAAATAAATTACAGGATTAAAAAGGATTATGCTGTATTTATTTCCAATGTGATTAAACATGAATGAAAGATTGATTATATAAATTTTAGTTTGTATTATTATAGTTTTATATGCACTGCCTGCCAAAAAAAGTCGCTGTTTGGATTTAAATAGGAAAATGCTTAAGAGTCTATGATTGGCTCATTATTGCAGCGATTATTATGTTTCTAGCATGTTATACTGTATGTTTGGTAACAGTTCTTCTAACCCTAACTGATGTAGTGAAGTGAAGTGACATGTGGCCAAGTATGGTGACCCATACTCGGAATTTGTGCTCTGCATTTAACCCATCCAAGTGCACACACACCGTGAACACACACCCGGAGCAGTGGGCAGCCATTGCTGCGGCGCCCGGGGAGCAGTTGGGGGTATGGTGCCTTGCTCAAGGGTCTCACCTCAGTCGTGGTATTGAGGGTGGAGAGAGCGCTGGATATTCACTCCCCTCACCGACAATCCCTGCCAGACCTGAGACTCGAACCCATGACCTTTGGGTTACAAGTCCGACTCTCTATCCATTAGGCCACGACTGCCCATGTAGTGTGTAGCTTTTCATTTCTTAAACAACCATGTATGAAGACACATCATGGCCATATTCCAGGATAACAAAGCCAAAAGAATGTTTGGATGTGAGCATGAAGAGTCATTTTCACACATGAATTGGCACCTCTGAGTCCAGATTTTAATTCATTGAAAGTCTTTGGGAGTCTTTACAGAGTGCTCACCTCTTGCATCATCAATACAAGATCTTGACCACAAATTGATGCACATCTGGAAGGAAATAAATGTTGTGATGTTATTTCCATCAAGAGGTGCATCAATTTTGGTCAGTTTTTGTAAATTACAGTACAGTGTAAAAACTTTGTGTATATACGTTAAATGATTTCTGAAGGATCATCTGACACTAAAGACTGGAGTAATGATGCTGAAAATTCAGCTTTGATCACAAGAATAAATTACATTTTAAAACAAATTACTATAGAAAACAGCTATTTTAAATTGTAATAATATTTCACAATATTACTGCTTTTACTGCATTTTTTATAAAATAAATGCAGCCTCTGTGAGCACAACAAAATTCTTTCAAAAACACTAAATATTACATAAATTGTTTTTTCATAATATGGCTGGGACAAACACACCCATTGCAAAAACTGTCCCCTACTTATATTATATATGAAAGTGCATTTATAATATATTACAAACTGTTTTCCCCTTTCAGCCAAACCTCCACAATCTGGCACGAGCTCATTCCTCTTCCTCTCTACCTGGTAAGCTTACATAAACTTTTCCATTGAGTATTGATGATGTCAAAATGAAGTAGCTCTTTCAATTCAGCAGCTTTTTCACACATATACATATGGTTTTTTTAGCGGAGTTTGGTCTGGGCACCGGGGCGAGAGCCTCTCCTCTGGGAGTCGGCGGAGACATTACCTCATCCACACGTCCACTCTTACGTTCACAGTCTTTCCATAATGCCCCAGGTAAGTTACCACTTCTCTCCAGTGTAACTCTGCTAGTCTTTATTGTTCCTACCTAGCAGTGAGTGGGAATGAAAGCTGGCCACTCTTTAAAGGTCACCAGGCTTTAGTCAGCGCCTTCAACATATACTGCATATCAAAGATGTTGTTTGATTCAGCCATGGCTCCAGGGACTCTTGGGTAACTGCTTTAGCTGGAGGAAGCTTGTTTGTGGACTGTGAATGCTGTCTTCAGGATCCCAACAATTGAATTTGTATTACCTAAAAAAAAAATGTTGGCATGAAATGGGATAATCTTTTCTTCCCTATTGTGGCTTACAGTAGTTGCCAAAAGAGAAGGGATATTTGTTTTCAGTGACCCTACAAGTTCGATTAAACCATCAAAATATGAAGAATATATTAAATATAAGGGAAGAATAAATCACTAAACTTGGAATTTCATTTGTTCTCTTGTAACCAGGGCCTAAAATTAACACTCGCCAAATGCGAGTAGAAAGTGAGCACTCTTTTACGTCGTCTTGCACTTGAGCAGGCAAATTCACACAAAATTATGTCAAAAATAGCAAGTATCCTAGTCAATATAGTCGGTTATGTCTTAAATGAATATAAACAGTTGAGAAAGTAAATTCATGTGTACAGTATCAGTATATTAGATCAGTGCATTTGCTCTTAAAGTGACAGCAGCCTAATATTCCTGCTGCTGTCTGTTTTTAATGTTAATCAAACAACAAAAGACAAAGAAAAAATTCACTCGCTGTTCTTGACTGAATAACTTTTGTAACTTTAATAAGGATTAATTAATAAAGATGTTTAATTTATACATTTGCTTACTTTATTAAATTTCTGTACCTGAAAACTACTGTCAGACCTACCTGAAACCTGAAAAACACTGTTTAGTTCATTTGTACCTTTGTAATATTGTATTTATTTGTGCTTGTAATTTGATTATTTGTTATTATTTTATTACTGACTGTTTACTTGTCTTTAATAATGTTTTACAGTTATATTAGTTAGACTAGTAGTTTTAGCTGTGATATCGAAATTGGAATAGAAAATTGTGAATTTTCACTGGTATCTACATTTTTGGTATCATAACTGCCTGTTTTTGCAAAAATATTTTAATGGCTGGGGGGAAAAAAAAGAAAAAAGATTGCCGGTACATGTTTTAAATGTCACCGGCCATTGACAGGTGTGGCAAAAAGTTTGTTTTAGGCACTGCTTGTTGCAAACTAATAGTTAGCTGCTATTTTTAGATTATTCAAAAAAAACTAAACAAAAAAACAAAACAAGGTCACATTACTCATAATGATGGTTTTTAAATTTGCTTACCTTAAATTGTTGGGTCTACTCAATTTTATTTGTCATGGTACCAAATGCATTTATTCAGATCTACTTATGTATACTTAATTTATTAGGTATATTTCATTGATTTCACAGCTTTAAAATGTATTCAGTACTTTTATACTGTATGTATAAAAACAATTGGAAGTACATCATAGTTTAAGTTTTTAGAGTGTGAAAAATTGACAACCCAGTCCGTCAAAGTGACAGATAATGATATCTGTAGTGTAACTTCAGGTCTCCACATCTGTTTGTAAGTTCTTCTACTCTCCCCATGAGCTTTGTCGTAAATTAAATACAAGTACCCACAAATCCTGCATGTACCCCTCCCAGAGTTTATCTCGCTCCACTACTGTTGGTGCTTTTCTGTCCCGCCTACAGAACATTTTGTTCTGTTGCCTTCTGGCTTCATGCCTCGATGATACATATTGCTTATTCCTTTTTGAAAAAGAATATCCAGATATAACCAAAGAGCCACTGTTATGATGTCAACAGTAATCATGTTCAGCCTCCGCTACAACTGGAGCTTTACAAGCGAATGCACATATGGTTTTTATTTTCTCTAATGTCAGAGAGACTTTGGCTTGCTCACTTCATCGATGTTACAATTCAGGCACGATCATTCACTGGGGCCGGTCCGTTGACGTAATGGACCCATCAGAGACAACACTTTGTGTATTGCTTTGGAGATGGCACTGTGTGAAAGGTGTTATTGTATAGAGGTATTTCAATTTGGCATTGACAGATGCACAAAAAGAGATGATGGGACAAGCCCATAGGTGTGTGAAATAGAACGAGGGTGACATCTCATCCTGTTTGGTTAGACTCGCACAAAAGACTTTCAGCAGAGGAACCTGTTTTGGGCATTTATCATTGTCAGTATTCACATGTGTATTGAAATCATGGTTCAGTTACCGCTAATGAATTTGAGTATGATAAGATCAATCGTAACAGTAGCTTTTGTTGTTTTCTGGAAAGCCTTTTAACTAGACATCCATCTAAAATAATTTGGTGTGCCTCTCAACAGATCCTTTCCAGCATATATTGAACAGTTTCTATATACATTTATAAATGCATCAATGTATATGAACAACTCTTCAGATTTTTGATAACATTGTTGGTGCTTAATAACCTAATACTAACCTAATACTCGCCCTCATATTTGTGCTGCAGACATAAGCAGAGTCTCTTGCGCTTGGGGGGGCACCTACCGGCAAGCTATTATTATTAGCCTTAATAAATAGGCTAATAATAATAACAACAATAATAATAAAGGAATTAAATAATTAAAGGATTAAAAGGGATTTAAGGGAATAAATATATAAGAATGGCAAGTTCTAGGTCTAATATTGTAGTTAGGAAATAATCAATTTAAGCTATTTGCAAATAATTTATTTTAAAATGTGCACACATTCACTATTATTCGCATAATATGTGGAAAACGCAAACGTTTCTTGTCACATTCATTTATGAATTACAAGAATCACGATTGCATATTTTCAATTGAAAATGGCGAAATTTCATAAAAAGTTGAGTAGCCTAGTTTGCGTCACTAGATAGACTATTACTGTCAGTCGCTGAACATTTCTATCGTAAAACAGTTGTCTAACTTACATCTACTTACATCTTAACAAAATCTTTTTGCGTTGTAACAGTAAGACAGTTTTGCTTTCCTGTAGCTCAGTGGTTAGAGCACGGCACTAGGAATGCCAAGGTCATGGGTTCGATCCCAGGGATTGCACATACTCAGATACAAATGTATAGTATAATGCAATGTAAGTCGCTTTGGATAAAAGCGTCTGCCAAATGCATAAATGTAAATGTAAATGTAAGACCCGCCTTCTTTGATTTGATTGCCCATCTTGATCATTTTGGCATTAACGAGCGCTGTTAGACCTCTGAGGTAGAGCAGCCTAAAAATGTAACTTTTTGTCATCCTAGTAACAAACAGCTTTACTCATTCTACACTGAAATAAGACAAATAAAATGAGAAAATATGAATTCTATTTTATTTATTTTTTTTTTACATTTTTTATTCATTGCTCAGACAAAATCACTGGCTCTGGTCTGCCCCTAGTGGCAAACATTTAAAACTCTATACTATTTAGTCTAAGTCTGTCCAGCCCTGCACATTTTGTATGTTTCCCTCATTTATCACACCTGATTCAACTCATGTGCTCATTAGTAGAGACAGCAAGACCTGAAATGGGTGTGTCAGAAACAGGGAGACATACAAAAGGCGCAGGGCTGGGGGTACTCCAGGACAGGTTTGGGAACCACTGGTCTAAGTGATTTGAAAATAAAACATAAAACACTAAAATCAATCACTGAGACGTTCAGTCATCACGATATAATGTACAGTATGGAAAATGGATGTTGATTTCGAAATTTGTTAACAATTACATTTAAGAATGTTATTAAGTGTTTTTAAAAATTAAAGGCAAGTTCTGGAAAGTTTTGCACAGTGCAAACATCATTCACATGTTTATAACAAATATAACAAGTTATATTTATTAAGTTACACGTACTGTATATAAAATGTAAGTGTATATGTAAAATTTGAAAATTTTTGAAAATCTCGTTCTACACTACTATCTGACTAATATGTTTGTCATTTCCCAGGTTCTCCTCATCCTCATCACATTCCATCACATTCAGCCTACCCTTCTGATCCCAGAATGCCTCATTCCAAACTACCTCACGTGCAGCAGTATATACCCTCGTACATGAACACCGCCACCCACTTCCCCTTCCCGTACCCACCTCACCCAGCCTCCCCCAAACCCAGCCATCCTCCTCTGTCCCGTATACACAGCAGTCCGTCATACTCCCTCTCGTCCCCTGCATCCGGCCCGGGCTCCCCCAGCCCACTCAGCTCAGACGTCTCTAATCCCTTTTCCGACGTCAACCTGATGTCTCCGGCTCATGCTCCGGCCATGTGGCCACCACACAGTCAGCCTCTGTTTTCCCTGGCTAATATGCTGTCTATGGCAATGAGCATGGCACATTCCTTCATTCCCGCACCGAACCTGGTACAGGCCATGCCGGGTTATCAGCCTGGTTATCCCACGATGTATGCGCCCCAGTATCCTCCACCTCCAGGGATGGCCGAGTATTACCAGACAATGGATTCTCAGTTTCGAGACACTATGATGTCGTCACCTTCCCAAACTATTCCAACATCTACTTCACCCGGTGGCGTTTCCATATCCGCCCAGCAGACAGCGTCTACAGTTTCCCAAGAGGGAATGCAATATGCACAGGAATCATCTAATGAATATCCTCATGGATACAGACCTGCTTTCCCCAGGCACTTACTAGACCAGCGGAGCAGCCCCGGGTCTTCGTCTGGACTGTCGTCTTCCCCAAGAGCGAGTCCAGATAGCAGAGTAAGCCATTAACCTCTTAACCAGTGGAATTAA
>RJVU01028973.1:958903-970266 GCA_003731715.1 Anabarilius grahami
ATCACCTCATAAAATATTTCTTAATTTCAATTATTATTCAATTAATTAATACAACTATAATGGTATTAAATATATAATCAAATGTATAATGTTATACACATATATGTGTGCATATATGATAAATAATTCATGGCCTGGGTGGAACCAATGATGGGTTCGGATCTTGATCATGGTACGCAAATTGCTGACCTCTGCTCCTAAAGGGATAGTTCACCCAAAAATGAAAATTCTGTCATCATTTACTCACCCTCAAGTTGTTCCAAACCTGTATAAGTTTCTTTGTTCTGCTATACACAAAGGAAGACATTTAGAAGAATGTTTGCAACCAAGCAGATCTCGTCCCCCATTGAATACCACAGTTTTTTTTTTTTCTACTATGGCAGTCAATGGGGGATGAGATCTGCTTGGTTTCTGTCATTCTTCCAAATATCTTCCTTTGTGTACAGCAGAACAAAGACATTTATACAGGTTTGGAACAACTTGAGGGTGAGTGACTTATCCCTTTAACATTGAGTAACTGTTGTGCTTTTCTGTGTTATGACTGTGTTTGTTTCCATAGTGTTGGCAGTTGTTCTGAGCATGTTTTATATCTCTGAATGTCAATAACTAACATTGCTAATGTACCTTTGAATGTGCTCATCCTCTGTAATGAAACCCAGATGTGTGAGTATGCCTGAATGAATCGGTCTTTCTCTCCAGGTGTCGTCATCCAGTCCGAGATCATTGTCCCCTCAGAGTAGCAGAACTTCACAATGCCAAGAAATCTCTTTACCATCTGGTAAGATACTGACCCCTAAACACAAACACGCACATTTGCTCAAATGTATTCAACACTACTGTTACGCACTAGCTGGTACACTTAGTGCTTGTTTCTTACATAATGTGGTTTTATAATGTAGCAGCACTAAATACATGGTTAAATGTTCTCGCACTCACAGAGGGTTTGTGGACATCTATTAAATATGCCTGCGGAGGTCTTGTGCAACCAAAGTGTTTTTTTTTTTTCTGTTTTTTCCTTTTTTCACAGCTTTTATGTGTTCCTAAAAGCGGAGCGATTTTGGCTGTGTTCGGAATGGAATATAAACATAATTCTTACTGAAAATTACACTAAATACTGTCATATATTAATAAAAAATATGTAAAATGTGAAACAACATGAGACATTTTGAATAGTATTGTGCTGCATTATATCACATGAAATAAATATAATGTGCTGCATTATATCACATGAAATAAATATAATGTGCTGCATTATATCACATGAAATAAATTATTCCAAATTTATATAAACTATTTTAACTTGTGGCAGACAATGACAAACTAATGAGTAAAAAGTCTGATGACCTACTACATTATATAGCTGGACCACACTGCAGAATACTGTATCACACAATGCAGTGCTCTCGACTGGGTCTTTCATTTCCCGTGTGACAAAATATTACAGCTGTAATCTCTTTCTTTGACTCATTATTGGACCATTTTTACAAAAAATCTAAATTAACCTTCAGGGGTCATACTTGTGATCCTCGGCAGTCAAAACCAAGTCAAAACACACAAAACAAAATATAGTACATCATTTCATTGAAAAACAAAACAAAACTTTTGTTTTTCAATGAAATGATATACTATATTATGTTTCAATAATATTTATTTCATTTATATTTTGTATTTTCATTTTGAGGGGATTTCATGCCACTAGACAATATTCACCGTTAAGTGATGCTATTAATCCAAATATTTAAAAAGAAAAATATCTCATTATTTTCAATTAATATTAAATTAAATTAAAATAATGAAATCTTAAGGCTGTGTATTCCCTAATTGCTTATTTTCAAACAAAACTATTTTCTTTTATTAGATTTTCCTAATAAAATATATTTTTTTGGTAACACTTTACAATAAGGTGCATTAGTTAACATGAACTAATAATGAACTGCACAATACAGCATTTAATAATCTTTGTTAATGTTCATTTCAACATTTACTAATACATTATTAAAATCTTGTTAACATTAGTTAATGCACTGTGAACTAACATGAACAAACAATGAACAACTGTTTTCATAAACTAACATTAACGAAGATTAGTAAATAGAGTAACAAACATATTGCTCATGGTTAGTTAATACATAAACTAATGTTTAACTAATGAACCTTATTGTAAAGTGTTACCATTTTTTATATATTAAGAAATAATCAAAGAGTACTTTATTATGGCGAATTTGTAGATTGTACACCATAAAAACTCTGGATTTCCCATTCATTTCCTATGACAGTAACTGACCATTTTTAAGACCATTTTGCATTTTCTAATCATGCATTCATTTAGCAAGTGCCACAAATGTAACCAAACCATTCCAATGAAGTAAAACAATTTAAAAATTCAAAATGTAAAATGACCGAAGACCACCAGAGGATTTAAGCACATTCTTTTCATGATGATAACTGGACGTCACTCAAATGCAATGTGATGAGTGACATAATACTGCTAACATTATCATGTTTGAAGGGATTTACAGGTATGTTTGCAGTCTTTTACAACTAATCCACCTTTTCTATTACTCTGTCTTTCTTACAGAGCCAAAGTCTACTGTGACTGTGGGCCGTTTTCAAGTGTCCCCCAGTAAAGAGATTCCTGCTCCCGCCAGACACACAGAAAGTGAAAATACACCCACTGAAACTCCACCTGTCATCCCTCCGGATAATCTCATCAGGTCACTGGATCAGCCTGCGTGCTCTTTTTTAGCTCAAAATCCAGCGGAAAAAAGGCAGGACCTCTCCGTTCTTTCTTCCTGTGAGGCTCGGCGTGATTTGAGTCCTGCTGACCAGCCCGAGACGAAGAGCAATCAAAAAGAGAACCGAGAGGGACAGATTGATGAGCAAGAGCAGGATAATGATGATTATGATCGTGATGAGACCGCTGTGGATAAGAAGCACAGGAGGAAGAAGGGACGCAGAGCGGATTGTGGCCCGAATCTCATGGGAACGTCGGTGGACAGCGGTTTTTCTGTGGCCTTGGACACAGAGGGGAGGGTGTGGGATGGAAACACGGCCAGCCCCCCGTATGCCACTCCTTTCCACAACCTGTGGATGAGCTACACACGGAGCTCCTCCTACCTGAGCAGCGACGAATCAGAGAGCGAGGATGAAGAGATGTGGGGGGAGCTACAGGAGCTGAGGGAGAAGTAAAGGGCTTTTAATGTTCTATGTTGTTGTATTTCTCTTAGAGCTGTGCGGTTAATCGAATTTTTGTTTGATTTCATTCAGTTCCTTTCCTCCATAAAAGCCCAAACTTAACGTCCAAATCAGTCAAATCGGAACATTACTGCCGTAATAAGCAGCTGGGACATGCTTAATATTTAAAAAAGTTTAAAGTGCGTATAGTCTAATATACCTGCTGCTGTCTGTTCCATTAATATTAATCAAACAACATAAGAAAAAGCAAACACTCACTGCTTTTGACTCAATAACTTTAGTAGTAAAACTTTAGAATAAATGTATATTTAAAGGATTAGTTCACTTTCAAATAAACTTTTCCTGATAATTTACTCACCCTCATGTCATCCAAGATGTTCATGTCTTTCTTTCTTCAGTCGAAAAGAAATTAAGGTTTTTGATGAAAACATTCCAGGATTNTACTATAAAGAAATTAAATAAATGTAAAAAATTTTTAATAAAATAAATAAAACACTGCATAGTCTCTGCTAAATGAATTAAAGGATTAGTTCACTTTCAAATCAACTTTTCCTGATAATTTACTCACCCCCATGTCATCCAATATGTCCATGTCCTTCTTTTATTTATGCTTTATATAAACAAATGTTCGCCTTCTAAGTGCTTCCGCCAAAACCGCATTTTCGTATTCTCCAAAAAGTTTACGCTGTATGTCCTACGCCTTCCCTATTCTACTTACGGAACGAACGCAGCGCCAGTTAAATTTTTTCTGTAAGTAGAATAGGAAAGGCGTAGGACATACGGCGTAAACTTTTTGGAGAATACGGAAATGCGGTTTTGGTGGAAGCACTTAGAAGGCGAACATTTGTTTATATAAAGCATAAATAAAAGAAGGACATGGACATATTGGATGACATGGGGGTGAGTAAATTATCAGGAAAAGTTGATTTGAAAGTGAACTAATCCTTTAATTCATTTAGCAGAGACTATGCAGTGTTTTATTTATTTTATTAAAAATTTTTTACATTTATTTAATTTCTTTATAGTAGGCTGAATACTATACTTTTTGTTCATGCGGCTGAGAGCGACGTTTAGATGAATATGTTAATATGTGCTGCGCTTTCCTCTCAATAACAAAATAAACAACAAAAATGACAGCGGTGAGAAAACAGCCGTTTAGAAAGCATCTGATCATAGCGATGTGGAAATGTTTGCACCAGATCTGCTAATTNTTTTTTTTTTTTTTTTGCATAACACATTGACATTACAGTACAGAATGACTCTTTCAACATTATCCTGAACATTGTAGAAGCATTAGTTTCATGTGTCAAAGAACGCAAGAGAGGCTCAGAAACATTCTTTTTGATTTTTCCCAGCAATCCTTCACATAAAAACCAGTCCACAGTCAGGAAAGATCTCGTTTTTCAAGTTTCATTACAGGCTGTTCACACATTGGCAATAAAAAAAGAGATAAATACATTAAAATTCTTACATGCAACCCCTCTATACAATGATGATTACAACATTGAATAAAATAACCGTGAATATGATTTTTGCCATAATCATGCAGGAAGCCCTAATTTCTCTCAAAATCCTCTTTTCTCTCTCTCTCTCTCTCTCTCAGGCATCTGTGTGAGGTTCAGTCTCTGCAGGCGGTGCAGAAGCGAGAGATAGAGGAACTATACGCCAAGATGGGGAAGGTTCCTCCCCCGTGTATCGTGTCTCCAGCAGCTATGCTCTCCAGCCGCCAACGCCGCATGTCTAAAGGAGGAAACTTCCCGTCGTCTCGCAGAAACAGCCTCCAGAGAGTCGACATTCTCCCTTTAACAGGTTCAACAATGTTTTAGCATTTTATATATATCCAGATTTTCACCATAATCATTATAGCAAAACTTTAGGCTCTTTTCCAAAACCTAGTGGGCTGCCTTGCTGTTTACCATCTACACAGGCAGCTGCCTTTTAAGGTTTGAGATAGCAGCTTATAAGTAACAGATTTGGAACGCTCTACACAGGCAGCAACAGTTTAGTGTTTCTACACCAACACTGCGATACTCTAATAAGCATTAAAAGACAGCTTCACACAGAAAGTCTGGGTGACATACTAGAATTAATCAAATAAAACTTTTCAATTAGCACTTTACAATAAGGTCCCATTCTTCCCATACAAAGAAAATATCTTTTGGAACAGTCTTTGCATCTATGGTGCCTTAAAATGCTGCCTTCATAGTTAGCACTCAAACTTTTATTACAAAGCCATATTAGTGGTTTTAAGTGGGGCTGAATAAGCAATTGTTTAATTAAATGAAAACTGTAAATGACCAAATGAAATGTTTAACATCTTCCTGTGCTGTGATTGGCCCACAGGGATCATGAGGAAAAACTCCCTGAGCGGCAACAGTAGCAGCAGTTCCCAGGATGACTCACGGCCGACTAAAGGAGTGACTTTCGCTGCTGACTTTACTAGAATGGTATGATGCATTACATTCAGCACAGGGTTTCACTCGTTTAATGAGTGTGATTCATTCAGAGTCCTTGATTCCCATCACCGTTAATGGAATAAACATTCCTGTATTGCTGGTTTACACAGTGTAGACTCTATTTACACAAACATAAAAGAAGATTTGTAGTTCAATTTAAAATTAAATAAAATATAACAAAAAAAAAATGGTTACACTTTACAATTAGGTTCATTTGTTAACATTATTTAATGTATTGACTAACATGAACTAACCATGAGAAATACATTTGTTACTGTATTTGTTAATCTTGTTAATGTTAGTTAATAAAAATACAGTTGTTCATTGATTGTTCATGTTAGTTCAGTGCATTACCTAATGTTAACAAATACAACTCTTGATTTTAATAATGTATTAGTAATGGAATTAACATTAACAAAGATTAATAAATGCTGTAGATTAATAAATGTTCATGTTAACTAATGTTAACTAATGAACCTTATTGTAAAGTATTACCAAAATAAAATATAAAATTAAATAAAATATATAAAAAAATTTTTATTTAAATTTAAAAGCATTATTCAACTTTTTGGGGGACATTAATAATGCAGCATTAATTTATCTTCAGAAATTGCACTGACATCTGTTAATTTTAATGATATTGAATATAATTCCTAGATTTTTATGTTTTTTTTTTAAGAGGAACCATCATTTCAACCAAATATATTTTTTACCAAGTAGAGTCAAGATTATTAGAAATTTAATAAAGTTTTTCTTACTGTCTTTCACTAAATAAACACAAATTTTTTTTTGNCACTAAATAAACACAAAAAAAAAAATTTTGGCAACATTTTACAATAAGGTTCCATTAGTTAATGCGTTAACTAACATTTACTAACAATGAGCAATACATTTGCTACAGTATTTATTAATCTTTGTTAATATTAGTTCATAAAAATACAACTGTTTATTGTTAGTTCATGAAAGTCATGAACAGATACAACTTTTTAATAACTTTTTAAAAATAAATATATATAATTTATACCCAAATAAGTGCTGAAATTAAGATTAATAAATGCTTTAGAAGTATTTTCCATTGTCAACTAATGTATTTAACCAATGTTAACAAACGAAACCGTATTAAAGTGTCACCCATTTTTTTATATTTTCATTTATATGCACCAATATAATAATGCATAGTAATTAACAGCAATATTTACCTACATATATCTTTATTAAAACATGATATGAAAAATGCTACAAGGAGTGAATTAATAGAATTGATTAGAAACAGGCAGTTTGGACGGTTTCACAGACATTTACCAACTTTAACAGCATTTCTGCTATCGATGTTCAAATCAGAGATAATGTCTTCATTCTTGTATCGTAACTGATTAAAGCATTATCACAAGCAGTGCACAATTTCAACAGCAAAATCATATATTGTGAATATTCAATATGTCGCCCATGCAGGATTAATTAGTAGCACATGCATAAGTGTACCAAACAAACACTGTCTGATATTATGTTCTTTTCATGCATTTAAATCTGAATTACGTTTCTCTTTTCCGTTTTCCCATTAGTAAGAATCCTGGAAAATTGGCGGGACTATATCCGACTACCTCATCCATACATGACTGCTCTCAGTACAGCAAACCTTCAACAACCAGCCAGTCACAATCCAGTCAGTCATATACTGAAAACATGAACTGGACAGATTTGCTTTGTAATATATAATGTACAGTTTCCTAAGCAGAATATGCTGTTTGATTGACATAAGGGATGTTTCTAGTGCAAATGCACTAACTAGTCCACTTATTTCTGTGAAGAGCCAATGGTTTGGCGGGACTCTGCTGTCATACGATGCTGTGACGTTCTCTCTGAAGGCTCAGCACTGAGGAGGATTCCTAACTGTCTCTTTTGCACTTTCTGAAAACCTGCTGATCGGGGCAAACATCTGAATCAACAGATGTCCTGCCGTTTCTGTTCTACTGCTTGTGTTTGCGCTATAGAAACACCAAATCATCACGCAAGAATCGCAGCAGTCGCCTTGAACTCAGTAGATCCGGTCCAGAGATATTTCTGCTATCACCTGATGGGGTCTGCTTTATGATAATAGTTTAAATGTGAATAAAAACTATGATAAATATATAAAAACAGATTGAGAGTGGGTGCGAGTGGGCTAAATATATATTATTTTTGCATTGATTATTCCAGCTTTGAGATTTTCATCCATTGAGATGCAGAACTTCATTTCCTTGAAGTCTATGTTTATGAACATTTACATTAATGTCTTTTACCAGTCTATGACTGACAGACTAATTGCACCAAAAATCAAAGCAAATATCAGCCATAAAGTCAAAGACAAATGTAAATGATATGCACACTGCACTTTGGCATAAGTTTCAAAGTCCCATCTGGGACTGTACAATAGACTCATTAATAAATGATTGATTTCTGATGTTTACAAAGAGCAGTCAATAAAAGTGCATTCATTGTCTTCATTGTAATATATTAACACAGTATGTTCAGATTTTTCACATCGAGCCCAAAGGTTCAACATTTATGCTTTCTGTAGTCTTAAGCCTTCGGTATACTTTGAGTTTTTACGCGCTCGCACAGTCGATCGCACAGCCTTGCAAAGTATACTTCACTTGACTCGTACGCATATTCAGGCGTTCGACACATGCGCAGTTTTGAGCAATCTCTGGCCACGTGAGTTACAGCTCATGTAAATATATGTATTCTTTCATGCTAGAGTTGTACAAATGAGGGTACTTTCTGACCTCTTCGCACAATCTCACGTCGCTGTAGCTTGCATGAGTTCCAGTCTGTTCTATGTATGTTTTCTTGAACAGTTACCTTGAGAATCGATGCCACCTTGTGGATAAACTAATTACTGCAAAAGAAATAAATGCACATACAAAAACCCGGCTGTGCGCGTACTCTTCTGATGACGAAATTCGCGTCACGCACACTATACGCTGACCCCTGCGTACGCGTAAAAAGTAAAGTATACTTTGGGCTTAAGTGTTTAAGTATACTATACATTAAATTTTTTATTAACTTATAAGACACATCTTCTTGCATGATGTAAAGAGGGTTTCTGAATATGAACATTCAAAAATATAAAAGTTTATTTTGTTTAAAAACTCGGCTTCATATTTTCGGGTGGGTTTCTGTCATGATGTATTGCACTTTTCCTGTTTCAGTTTCAGTGTTTCAAACACACATGCCAACCGGATCTTTAATATGACAACCCAAGAACATCCATTCATGGCTCATTAAAAACTGTGAAAAATCGTATGAATGCCTTTATATGTGTATTGAAATCAGCAAAATCAGTTACAGACACAAACACAGACTGTGTTTCAGATTGAGATAAATGTGACCTTATGCTCTGTTATATCATTATAGACTCGTGTGCAATGCAACACTTCCATGCTGTGCCTTCCCTATCGAATGATGATTATGTATTATATTCTAAATCATATTTGTACATTTAAAGTCAATAAATGGCATAAAGATTACTGCTGGTTGAGTATTCATTTTAGATGCACTGCAGTATTTAGGACACATTTATTGTATTCATTTAAAAAAAAAAAAAGACAAACATAAAAGAAAACAAAAAGGGTGGCCATTATTTAAATTAATCTCAGTCTGATTGTTTATGTATTTGCACTCAAAGCAAGATGACCAGTACTGTAGTATTCATAGTTTAACAGGGAATATTATGACATTCATGTTCCATATCTATACTAACATATTCCATGAACTGCATATCAGAAACACGTTTTTATAGAAAACTGCATTGGCAAACGCAGGATTCCTCCTTGTATTCGTTAAATATGGAGTCTCAGTTCCAACAGGAGACTATTTGAATGGATGTGGCGCCCTCTGCTGGCGCCCGCGCTCAATTGCGTCCATCTGTGTCTTGCACTGCAGACAGTTCCTGGAGATAGAAGTTTATTCAGTTGGCTCCAGTTTTCGGAGCACGTGCTTTTGCTTCTTCATCTATTTCATCCATGATTTTTTCTTGGGAAACTGAGTAGAAAGTGTAGCCATCTGCGGACGGCAGGTGAAGGCAAATAGTACACAGAGATTTTAAACAGTCTGAGGAGAATTCATACTGGTATGACGTAACAATTAGTTATATATTTGTATTTATATTTTCATTTGTATTTGGTTTTATACTTTATATAGCCCTTTTAAACAATAGCAGCCACCAAGAATCCATAGCAAAATCAAATGAAAACAAATACAGTATGTTCATTTAATTTCGTTTGACTGGCTCTAGAGTACAGGGGTAACCACCAGAGGGTTATTAAAGGGTTAGTTCACCCAAAAATGAAAATATTGTCATTAATTACTCACCCTCATGTCGTTCCACGCCCGTAAGACCTTCGTTCATCTTCGGAACACAAATAATTAAGATATTGTTGATGAAATCCGATGGCTCAGTGAGGCCTCTATATACAGCAATGCCATTCAAACTCTCGAGGTCCATAAAGGTACTAAAAACATATTTAAAACAGTTCACGTGACAACAGTAGTTCTATCTTAATATTATAAAGCGACAAGAATACTTTTTGTGCGCCAAAAAAACTAAACTTTTCAACAATTTTTAGTGATGGCAGATTTCAAAACACTGCTTTATGAAGCTTCGGAGCTTTATGAATCTTTTGTTTTGAATCAGGGATTCGGATCTCCTTTCAAACGGCTAAACTGCTGAAATCACGTGACTTTGGCATGATTCGATTCGTAAAGCTCCGAAGCAGTGTTATGAAATCGGCTCATATCGTTGAAAAGTCTTTATTTTGTTTTTTTTGGCGCACAAAACGTATTCTCGTCGCTTTATAATATTAAGATAGAACCACTGAACTCACATGAACTGTTTCAAATGTGTTTTTAGTACATGAATGGACCTCGAGAGTTTGAATGGCATGTCTATGGAGGCCTCGCTGAGCCATCGGATTTCATCAAAAATATCTTAATTTGTGTTCCGAAGATGAACGAAGGTTTTACGGGTGTAGAACGACATTAGAGTGAGTAATAAATGACATTATTTTCATTTTTGGGTGAACTAACCCTTTAACATATAGAAATTTGGAGAATCGTTGCTCATCGTGACATCAGCACTTCTGTCACATTGGTTGATCATATAATAGCGCACCCACGTGTCGTATCTGTGACCTAATATAACTATCATTCATTATACCAACATAATCAGCTAGCTCATCTGATGAATGTAACGCTGTAGCAGTGTGTTGCTGACATAACCTTGTGTAACAGAGTAGTAAAGGATACAGATGCCGAGCACCACAGCGCCGATAGCGAGTCCTGTCGCAACGTTTCGCCCCCGCAGCTTGCCTGTGTTCTTCTTCCATTGCGCCAGCTCCACTTGTCGGATGAACTGCAACTGTTCTTTGGTCAGATCTTCCTTCGCAGGGTCTATTCTCTTTGCAAACTGGGCTTCAGGTTTGGAGTCCCCTTGACTACTCTTGTCTGCCATGTTTGAAGCGCTGTGTTGTGACGCAACGCGAGGTTACGCTGCACGTCAATGCTGCGCCTCATTTGCGCAGGTCGCCTTGACATTTATTTTCCGCACACAAGTTCTAGTTCACATAAGAGGACGAGAAATTACTTAAGTATAAATAAATAAGTGCAGAAATAAATAAATAAATGTGGAAATAAATATATGAAGAAATAAATAAATAAATAAGTGCAGAAATA
>RJVU01028973.1:993924-1011076 GCA_003731715.1 Anabarilius grahami
CACACCCAGGCCTGATTACTGCCACACCTGTTCGCAATCAAGAAATCACTTAAATAGGACCTGCCTGACAAAGTGAAGTAGACCAAAAGATCCTCAAAAGCTACACATCATGTTGAGATCCATAGAAATTCAGGAACAAATGAGAAAGAAAGTAATTGAGATCTATCAGTCTGGAAAAGGTTATAAAGCCATTTCTAAAGCTTTGGGACTCCAGCGAACCACAGTGAGAGCCATTATCCACAAATGGCGAAAACATGGAACAGTGGTGATGAACCTTCCCAGGAGTGGCCGGCTGACCAAAATTACCCCAAGAGTGCAGCGAAGACTCATCCAAGAGGTCACAAAAGACCCCACAACAACATCCAAAGAACCGCAGGCCTCACTTGCCTCAGTTAAGGTCAGTGTTCATGACTCCACCAAAAGAAATAGACTGGGCAAAAATGGCCTGCTTGGCAGAGTTCCAAGACGAAAACCGCTGCTGAGCAAAAAGAACATAAAGGCTTGTGTCAGTTTTGCCAGAAAACATCTTGATGATCCCCAAGACTTTTGGGAAAATACTCTGTGGACTGACGAGACAAAAGTTGAACGTTTTGGGAGGTGTGTGTCCCATTACGTCTGGTGTAAAAGCAACACAGCATTTCAGAAAAAGAACATCATACCAACAGTAAAATATGGTGGTGGTAGTGTGATGGTCTGGAGCTGTTTTGCTGCTTCAGGACCTGGAAGATTTGCTGTGATAATTGGAACCATGAATTCTGCTGTCTACCAAAAAATCCTGAAGGACAATGTCTGGCCATCTGTTCGTGACCTCAAGCTGAAGTGAACTTGAGTTCTGCAGCAGGACAATGATCCAAAACACACCAGCAAGTCCACCTCTGAATGACTGAAGAAAAACAAAATGAAGACTTTGGAGTGGCCTAGTCAAAGTCCTGACCTAAATCCTATAGAGATGCTGTGGCATGATCTTAAAAAGGCGGTTCATGCTCGAAAACCCTCCAATGTGGCTGAATTACAACAATTCTGCAAAGATGAGTGGGCCAAAATTCCTCCACAGTGCTGTAACAGACTCATTACAAGTTATCGCAAATGCTTGATTGCTGTTGTTGCTGCTAAGGGTGGCCCAACCAGTTATTAGGTTTAGGGGGCAAGCACTTTTTCACACAGGGCCATGTGGTTTTGGATTTTGTTTTTTCTTCATAATAAAAACCTTCATTTAAAAACTGCATGTTGTGTTTACTTGTGTTATCTTTGATTAATATTTAAATTTGTTTGATAATCTGAAACATTAAAGTGTGACAAACATGCAAAAAAAAAAAAAATCAGGAAGGGGCAAACACTTATTCACACCACTATATGTGTTTGTTGTTAAACATCATATTTGATACATAAGGCTTTCATGGCTTATATAGAATGATATAGTGAGAATATGGAGCTCACAAACACAAACTGAGCAAAAATTTGCAGTTTGTTGCAGATGCTGATATTTATATGGCCAAAAACTAAGGTAAAATTCTGATAGCTTGTAATATAAATCAATGAGATATTGATAACAGTAAAACAGACTACTGAAATAAAATGCATATAAATATCACATTAAATCCAATTATGTCTTAGTAAGATGATATTTAAATGCTTAGTTTCATGATCAAAGCTCTGTAGTTTTTATGGGAGCAAAACATATAATGCAATGCAATACAATGATGATTGAGAGACAAATAAACGTTCAAGGTTTAAAAGTGCATGCTAATAGAAAGAAAAGCTTACTGATTCACTGATTCCAAAGTACGGTACTTCATCCCATGTAGCAATAAAAACCCACGAAGCAGAGAACTTCAAGCTGGGAAAATATTTGTTTATTTCTCTTGAAGCACGATTCAAGAGATAAACATCTGTTACTTGTCGGTAAGAGATGGTTCCTTTCCTGCTATTATCAATGTCTGTCCACAGTGGAGCGATGATGTCTCTTGTCAAGTGTGCAGGAAAAGAATAGGGATAATATTGGTAGAGTGGCTCATCAAAGGTCAGGTCTCCATTATTATTCACCTGTAGAATCAAAATATGTTATCTGGATTTTCAAGTGACATCGTGGAATATATATTAATAAATGTCATTAATGAATGCTTCTTACAAATATTTTGTCATATACATGGCCAAAGTACACAAATGGCTGCAGCAAGGGGATCAGTGGAGAACTTCCATCATCCGACTGTGGGTTTTTCTCATCCTCTACATCTCCATATGGGTAGAATATTTCTAATATTCCCAATAATATCATTATGAGTGTTTCAAGATTTTATAGTGCCTACTTTTTTCTTTCACATTATATTTCATGGCTATTTATCATATTCTTTGTAGTAAAAAGTGAAGTTAACTTCCTTAGACCCACCATCAACACGAAATACCCATCGTCCCGTCACATTGACATTGCTGGAGTTGGACAGCTTATTTGCATCAGCCACAGGGATTGAAAAATAATTTGTTGAGTCTATTGTGTCAAAGCCAGCCTGAGTAAACAAAAAATAATCATCAAAAAGGCCTTGAAGCTCAAGATATTTACATGTTCTCTTGTATTATCTTAGTGCCAGAGTTCAGAGATACAGTTCTAATACTTTCTTACCTGAAACCATTGATCCGTAGAGAAGATGTTTGCGTAGTGCATCATGACAAAAGACAGAGAGCCACTAGAGACCAAAACAGCTTGAAAAGATGAACTCTGTTACAGAAAAAAAAAAGAAAATTATCCTAATATCTCATTGACAGAATTCCATCTGCTTGAATAATTCTGCAGTGCCTTAAAAAAAAGCAGTTCATCTTCCCATTTATATGCTTTAATAATCATAAACAGAGCCTTTAGAATTTTTTTTAAATCTCAAGAAATAAAAACTGCATATGTGTTTTGTGTTGAGCGTGATGTGATATAGTGAGAATATGGAGCTCAAATTGGAGAAAAAAAAACACAAACTGAGCAAAAATGTGCCGTTTGTTGCAGATGCTGATATTTATATGGCCAAAAAGTAAGATGAAATTCTGATCGTTTGTAATGTAAATCAATGAAATATTTATAACAGACTACTTACATAAAATGCATATAAATATCACTCTGTATCTCCCAACTATGTCTTAGTGAGATGATATTTAAATGCTTAGTTTTATGATCAAAGCTCTGTAGTTTTTATAGGGGCAAAACTTATAATGCAATGCAATACAATGATGACTGAGAGACAAATAAACATTCAAGGTTGAAAGAAAAACGTACTGTCTCTGTCATTCCAAAGTACGGTACTTTATCCCATGAAGCAATAAAAACCCACGAGGCAGAGAAATTCAAGTTGGGAAAATATTTGTTTATGTCTCTTGAAGCTCGATTCAAGAGAGGACCATCTGTTACTTGTCGGTAAGAGATTGTTCCTCTCTCACTATTATCAATGTCTGCCCACAGTGGAGCGATGATGTCTCTAGTCGAGTATGCAGGAAAATAATTGGGAAACCACTGGGAAAGTGGCTTATCAAAGGTCAGGTCTCCATTATTATTCACCTGTAGGATCAAAATATGTTATCTGGATTTTCAAGTGACATCATCAATGTGGAATATATATTAATGAATGTCATTAATGAATGCTTCTTACAAATATTTTGTTATACACACGGCCAAAGTACACAAATGGCTGCAGCAAGGGGATCAGTGGAGAACTTCCATCATCCAACTGTGGGTTTTTCTCATCCTCTACACCTCCATATGGGTAGAATACTCCTAATATTCCCAATAATATCATTATGAGTGTTTTAAGGAGGAAATTTTATAGTGCCTACATTTTTCTTTCACATTATATTTCATATTCTTTGTATTAAACAGTGATGTTAACTTCCTTAGACCCACCATCAACACGAAACACCCATCGTCCCGTCACATTGACATTGCTGGAGTTGGAGAGCTTATTTGCATCAGCCACAGGGATTGAAAAATAATTTGTTGAGTTTATTGTGTCATAGCCAGCCTGAGTAAACAAAAAATCAGTCATCATCAACAAAAGGCTTTGTAGCACAAGATATTTACATGTTCTCTAAAATTATCTTAGTGCCAGAGTTCAGACATATAGCTATAATTCTTTCTAACCTGAAAGCTTTGATTCGTAGAGGAGATGTTTCCGTAGTTCATCATGACAAAAGACAGAGAGCCACTAGAGACCAAAACAACTTGAAAAGATGAACTCTGTTACAGAAAAAGAAAATTATCCTAATATCTCATTTACAGAATTCTATCTTTATGCTTAATTAATTCTGCAGTGCTTTAACTAAAAGCAAATCATCTTCCCATTTATGTGCTTTAATAATCATAAAAGGAGCCTTTAGAATTTTTATTTTTAAATCTCAAGAAATAAAAATCGCATATGTTTTGTGTTGTCCGTCATATTTGATACATCATTCTTTTATGACATACAGAATGATATAGTGAAAATATGGAGCTCACAATGGAGGAGGAAAAACACAAACGGAGCAAAAATTTGCAGTTTGTTGCAGATGCTGATATTAATATGGCAAAAAAGTATGGTGAAATTCTGATAGCTTGTAATGTAAATCAATGAGATATTTATAACAGTATAACAGACCACTTCAATAAAAAGCATATAAATATCACTCTATATCTCCCAATTATGTCTCAGTAAGATGATATTTAAATACTTCGTTTTATGAAGCTTTTACAAAGCTCTGTAGATTTTATGGGGGCAAATCTTATAATGCAATGCAATACAATGATGATTGAGAGACAAATGGACATTCAAGGTTTGAAAGTGCATATTAATTGAAAGAAAAACTTACTGCCTCAGTCATTCTATAGTACGGTACTTCATCCCATGTAGCAATAAAAACCCACGAGGCAGAGAACCTCAAGTTGGGATAATACTGGTTTATGTCTCTTGAAACTTGTTTCAAGAGATAAACATCTGTTACTTGTCGGTAAGAGATGTTTCCTCCTCCACGATTATTAATGTCTGTCCACAGTGGAGCGATGATGTCTTTAGTTGAGTTTGCAGGAAAATAATTGGGAATCCACTGGGAAAGTGGCTTATCAAAGGTCAGGTCTCCATTATTATTCACCTGTAGGATCAAAATATGTTATCTGTATTTTCAAGTAACATCATCTATGTGGAATATATATTAATGAATGTCATTAATGAATGCTTCTTACAAATATTTTGTTATACACACGGCCAAAGTACACAAATGGTCGCCGCAAGGAGATCAGTGGAGAACTTCCATCATCCGACTGTGGGTTTTTCTCATCCTCTACACCTCCATATGGGTAGAATATTCCTAATATTCCCAATAATATTATAAATTTCAAGATTTAAATGAGGAAATTTTATAGTGGATACATTTTTCATTCAAACAACTATTAAACATTACATGCAATAAATGTCATGAATTTAATTATTAAATTATTGTACCATTGTTTTCTGATGCAGTGCCAGTTGGAAATACCCATCGACCCATGACGTTGACATTGCTTGTGTATGACAGGTTTGTGGTGTCAGAGACAGGAATTGTAAAGAAATCAGTTGATCCACTTGTGTCATATCCAGACTGTCAATCAAATAACAAGACAAAAGGTTCAGTTACACTTATCATAGTGATAAAGATAACCAATTTATTTTGATTTCCGTGGCTTTTTTTCAAATTACTTTACCGTAACAGGATGTATGGCTGGGGCAATATTACCAAAGTGCATGAGTGTGAACGACATGTGTTTGCCAGACACCAAAACCACTTGAAAGGTTGACTCCTGGAAGATAAAGAGAATTACTACATAATTACAGAGAACATGGGATACTGTTTCCTTATCACAAATTTTTGTGCAAGAAGCTGCTGTCATATTAGTTCAGTCTAACTAAAAAGAAACTTACTGTCCGCCTGTATCCATAGTACGGTACTTTATCCCATGTTACAATGAAAGCCCATGATGCAGAGAAGTTCAAGTTGGGGTAATATTGGTTTATGTCTCTAGAGGCCCGATTCAAGAGATGACCATCTGTTACTTGACGGTAAGAGATGATTCCTTTGCGTGTAATGTCAATGTCTGTCCACAGTGGAGCGATGATGTCTCTAGTCGAGTTTGCAGGAAAATTATTGGGAAACCACTGGTGAAAAGGTCCTTCAAAAGTCAAGTACCCCTTGTTATTCACCTGTTTTGAGACCAAAACAGTGAAAGCTCAGTCATCTGGACTTTCAATTAACATTCTTTATGTGGAATATACATCTACTCATGTTGTTTCAATAAAACTAAGATAGTGTACAATGTCATGAATGTGACGATGATGCTTACGTATAGTTCATTATAAACAAGCCCAAAGTAGGCAAATGGCTGCTCCAGGCTGATCAGTGGAGAACTTCCAAAATCCTCTGCAGGATTCTTTGTATCCTCATCTCCATATGGGTAGAAAATTCCTGCAATTGAAAAAGAAACATCATAATATTACATGTCAAATGATTCAGTGTTTATAATGTTTGCAAAAATCCCTAAAATAAATTGTATAAAATGTATCAGGAATATTTTATGCATTGCATTCCAACAGCTTCTTTTGTAAGGGACACACTTTATATTAGGTGTCCTTAACTACTATGTACTTACATAAAAAATAAGCACAATGTACTTGTGTTCATATTGTTGTACTGCAAAATTTGCTGCTACTGAGGTGGGATATGGATAAGGTTAGGCACAGTTTTGTGGGTGGTTTAAAGTGTAAAGGAAGGGTCAATATAGCGTAATTAGATGTAATTACAGAAATTAAACAAAACTGTAATTACAAGCAGGTATTCTTTAAAATATCTAGTCTAATCTTGTCTACAAGTCTACTGTAAAAACACGAATGTACACAGTAAGTGCATTGTATCAAATGATTAATTTAAATGTTAGTACATAGTATAGTTAAAGACACCTAATATCAAGTGGGGCCTTGTAAGTTGTAATTGGTCTGATTTGTTCAGATGTGGTACATGGTTTCAAAAAAGTCATTGCATAGAGTCAAAGAATTACCCTCTTCAGGTCCACCATCAACACGGAATGCCCAGCGTCCCGGGACATTGACATTGCTGGAGTTGGACAGCTTATTTGCATCAGCCACAGGGATTGAAAAGTTATTTGTTGAGTTTATTGTGTCATAACCAGCCTGAGTAAACAAAAATCAATCATCACCAAAACTTCTTTGCAGTACAATATATTTACAAGTTCTCTAGTATTATCTTAGTGCCAGAGTTCAGAGATGCGTTTCTAATTCTTTCTAACCTGAAAGCGTTGATCAGTTGAGGAGATATTCCCGTAGTTCATCATGACAAAAGACAGAGAGCCACCAGAGACCAAAACAACTTGAAAAGATGAACTCTGATACAGAAACAGAAAATGGTAACAGCTCATAGACAGTAGAAAGTACTCATAGAAAGTAATGACGTCTTTATGCTTGATTAATTCTGCAGTTAAGTCAAAAATATATTTATCTTCCCATTTTGTGCTTTAATATTCATCTAAGAGCTTTCCTCTTTCTTTCACCCAAACTATTGAAGCGACATTTCAGTGAAATTGGTGTGCAAAAAAGATTCATTGTCTATTGTCAGTAGCAGAGCGATTCACTGCTCACACAGAAGTAATTTTCAAACCAATAAAGCAGATATGACATAAGAACCCAGAAGACTAATTTGCAAGATTTTCCTAAGGGGTTTTATAATGGGATCTTTTGATTTATGTGTAAAATAAAGCCTATGGTAAACATGACAACTATATTTTGACGTTTTGTTCTACAATGTAAATTACACACACCCATAGTGAAAACGCACATTTTGAAGCAGTTATGTTCAATTTTGAAAACGTACATTTTTAATAAGTAACTAGATAAGACAGCTTGGGCTGTGAGTGTGTGCAGTACGTTGTAAAAATGTTCGTTGCAAAGTATCATCAAGTTATGTTTACCACTTGCTTTATTTTACTCATAAATTGAAAAACCCCATTAGAAAACCCCATAGGAAAATCTTGAAGGAACCAACAGCAAATTAGACTTCTGAGTTCTGACGTCATCCCTGCACCACTCTATAAGATTTCTGTTGCATGACCAACTTGAAAATCACTCTAGATTGTGCAGATTCCTATTGCAATGACTGGATTTCACACATGAAATTTCGCCAAGCAATGGTAAACGTGTTACATTGGTGAAACTCAGAAGCAAGGGCAAGAGTACCCAAATGCAGTGGAGTTTAATAAATCAATAATAATAATAAAAACACACACAAAGAACCAGGAATCAAGAAACAAAACACAAGGAACCATGAACAAAGAAATGGAACTGAGACATCCAATGCGTAACATCCATAGAGGGACAAGACCTGAGAAAGAATTCAGGAAACACTAGGGGCCCTGTCATACACATGGCACAATGCGGCTCCAGGTGGCACGCAAGTGTTTTTTGCTAGTTACAGCCCGACGCAGTTATCATTTTCAAGTCGTGCGCCACATTGTTTAAATAGCAAATGTATTTGAGCCCATTTGTGCTCTCATGGATGTGCTGGTCTGAAAACGAGGTGTGTTCAGGCGCATTGCTATTTTGAGGCAACGGAAATAGACTGCAATATTTTTTTTTATTTAAAGAGCACGTTAGTAATATGAGCCTATAGGCTGGTACACAACGCACCTACACTCTGCGTATTGCACACACAGGGATGCGCAGCAGCACACAAAAAATGCCAAATATTAAAAAGAAAAGGATTACAATGTAAAACATTGGTATTGTGTGCATAAAGATAGAAATGCTTTGGTAGAATCCGGCTTGTCCGGTAGATGGTCTGCTCGCAAACTTTAACCTTGCGCACAAGCAGATCCGTTTCCTCGTTAGAGAAGCATTTAGTTTTTTCCATTTTCAAATTCCGCCATGTAAATAGCGAATCTGTCATGGTGCAAGCGCAACTGGCTTTTAAAGGGAATGGGAGATGAGACTCTGATTGGTATATTGCATGTTACGCCCAAAACCCATTACTCATTAATATAACAGGTACAACCCTTTTAGACTATGCTCGGGAGTGCCGACCTTTTTCCTGTCGTTAAACTAGCAAAAGTGGATTCGGACACGCCCTAAGTGCACTGGCGCCATGTACTTTAGACCACACTCTAAAAAATGCTGGGTTAAAAACAACCCAAGTTGGGTTGAAAATGGACAAACCCAGCGATTGGGTTGTTTTGACCCAGCAGTTGGGTTAAATGTTTGCCCAACCTGCTGGGTAGTTTTATTTAACCCAACAATTGTTTACAAATTACTATATGTCTGGCTAAAAATGAACCCAAAATAGGTTGGAAATTAAAAATCAGACTCATAATTACTAGAGGCAACAATAATAATCAAAAAGATGAGCATTTATTGTTTAAATATTATTCAAAAAAAGTATTAATAAATGTATGTTTATTAAACATATTAATAAAATGTTAATTTCCAACATATTTTGGGTTCATTTTAAGCAAGAAATACAGTAATTTTTAAACAATATTTGGGTTAAATAAAACTACCCAGCAGGTTGGGCAAACATTTAACCCAGCCGCTGGGTTAAAACAACCCAATCGCTGGGTTTGTCCATTTTCAACCCAACTTGGGTTGTTTTTAACCCAGCATTTTTTAGAGTGCATGCGCTTCGATTTTAGAGACACCAAAAGATTTTGAAATTAAATCAATATATCCCATCAAATTGTTTGAATAGTGCTTGGAACACAAAATTTCAAAAATACTTTTTACATTAACATATAGGCTAGCTTACCGATTGTGAGTTGTTAAAGTATGGTACTTTATCCCAAGTGGCAATGAACAGCCATGAAGCAGTGAAGTTCAGATTGGGAAAATAGTGGTTTATGTGGTTTGAGGCTACTAGTAAGAGTCCTCCTCTGGTGACCTGACGATAGGAGATGGTTCCATTCACAGTGTTGTCCATGTCTGTCCAAAGTAGAGCAATAATGTCTCTGTTGACTTGTGACAGTAAATAATTGGGTACCGGCTCTGAAAGAGGCTCATCAAATGTCAAATGCCCATTGTTATTAACCTGAAGCAGAGGTAAAACAATATTATAAAGAGATTTGGCAGCACAAAATACAGAATGAAACTCTTAAAAAGCTAAAGGTGCTTTCTTTCAACAAATGGACAGTGTATAATCTTTTTTTATTTCACATTAATTTTAATTATATGAGGTTTGCAATTTTACAACTGTTTGGGACATGTATAAAATGCAGTTTAAAACTCAGTGAAACTGTTAAAATAATAATTATTAAAAATAACTTCAAAAAAATATACATTATAAATAAAATATAAGACANGTGTAAGAATAGGAAGGATTGAATGGTTGAGTAATCATTATTTAATTTGTGTAAAATCTGAAAAACATTATATTAAAGAATATTATTGTTATTATGATTATTGTTATTGCGATGAAATATATAAATTAAACAGACTATTTGAAAATTATTATGATTTTAATTGTCTAATATTGAAAATGTCAAGACCTTTTAGGTAATCATTTAATGCCTTAAATAATTTTTTCCCACATCAATCTGCAGAAAATTGCAAAAAAATCCCCAAATCCAGATGTGCAAAGCTTGTTGCATCACAGCCAGAAAGACTTGAGGCTGTTACCGCTGTCAGATGTGCTTAAACTGAGGTAAGGCTCTGAATACATATGTCAGTGTGATATTTCAGTGTTCTTTTTTAATAAATTTGCAAAGTTATCACAAATCTGGTTTTTGCATTGTCATTATGTGTTATGGAGTGAATTGTGAATACCTTCTGAATGCACTGTACATACACACATACATACACACAATGTATAAACACAATGTGCTTACATAAGTCTGTCGATAAACACGTCCAAAATATACAAAGGGCTTTTCCAAGAATATTATTGGAGAGCTTCCAACATCTTGAGATGGATTCTTTATGTCTCCATTTCCAAATGGGTAGAAAAGGTCTGAAATTTTAACACACACACACGCGCACACACGTGTCAATTTGTCTCAGCCTTTGACAGCATATCCATGGACCTGATGCACATACACTTAAAAATGGCATGAACTGGCTGAAATTTCGATCTGTTAACTGCTCACAACACAATTTTGGGTGAATTTTCCATTTAATCCACACAACTTTTATTACAAATGTAAATGTAAAATAAACATTTTCAAGTTTAATAAATGCTGAAAAAGTTATTGATATTTGTTTCATGCTAGCTATTACATTCACTTGCATATAGAACTTGTTTTGTTCCGTTTTCACTCTTACCTGTCTCTTCTCCATAGCACAGAAAGCTGCTGTCCTTATCTTCACCATCAGATTTAAAAATCACAAATCCTATGTCTGATCCATTAACATTTTCCAAGATCCAGCTTTGGAATTTGGATACCCTAGCATAACTGTCAGGTGTAGTTCCAGTGCCGCAAGGAACCCTAAAATTAGTGACACCAGCTAAGATCCACACAGAACCCTGCTTACACTGTAATGGACCACCAGAATCTTCCTAAAAATGAAAGAGAGGAACTTGAATTCACATAAAATATTAATTTGAAAGATACCACATAAGCTATATCAGGGATGGGCAACTTCGATAGTGATGAGGGCCAACATTTTTTCTCCTTAATACCAGGGGGCCAGATTACTAATCCACACTCGCACTGTCCTTTTACACCATCTTACTCAGCTCACTTTTTATTAATGTAATTATATGTATACTTAATGTAATTTGTTTTTAAAGATTTTATGAACTGTAAAACTTGGTTGATAACCAATATTACCCCAACAAGCAAATGTAAACATCTCAGTTGCATTGTCTGTGAATTTTCAACAAACAAATGTACAGATGTCCTATTTTTGATTACAAGCCTAGAGAACATTTTTTCAACTCAACCTCATTAAAAAGAGCTTATTTAAAAAAATAGTTGTTCCATATGGCATTACCATAATCCACATCCACATATTAACATAAAAAATGATGTTTTATTAACAAATTCGGGAGGAGCAAGTTCAGATAATTAACCTAATTAGCACAGGTGGAGAGCATTCAGTTAATCAACTCAACCAATGTCAAAGGTATAAATTCTGCAGACTGACTTCTGTTTATCTGAGAGTTTATCAGCATCCCTCCTCCACCCCATCTCCTCACTTATAGTTCTATCTACTTTTACCACACCGGGGGGAGTACTCTGGGTTCGGGCCAAAATTTCGAGCTCGGAGCCCTCTCCCCGGACAGCACGCCAAATACGCATAACTTTCCTCTATTTAATTATATGGATATGTGAACTCGTGAAATACCATATTTAAAAATGTATAAGAACATAATTAAGTGCATACATTTCTGACGCCAAATCAGCTGGACTGCCTGGGGATAGAGTCGCCACTCTCCCAGGAGCGAAGCTCGTGAGAGCTTGTTGCCCACACAGTTGAGCACACCGGGAATGTGAGTGGCCTTAAGCAACATCAGTTTCTTTCGACTCCAGAGGAGGAGATGGAGGGCGACATGCAACAGGAGCGCAGATCACCTTGATGGTTGATGTACACAATGTTTGCAGCATTGTCCGTATGGACCAGCACTTCTTTGCCCTGTAGCGGCCTTTTGAGGCAGCCCAGAGCAAGACTTAGTGCCAGCAACTTGAAGCAGTTGATGTCCCAATGCAGTTGAGGTCCCGTCCAAACCATTGACACTGCATGCCCCTTTGTACGTGGCACCTCAGCTGGTGGCAGGGGCATCCGTGAATACCACAGCCTGCCTGGACACCTGTTCCAAAAAAAGTTTCAGTGGGACCGCTGTCCTGTCTTTGAACGTATTCAAGCAGTTCAGCACTGACTGGACATGCTCTTCTGTATAAAGGCCGGAACACACCAAGCCGACGCCGACGAACTAGTGGCGATGAAAGCAGACTGTGGGGTTAGCTCACGTTGGCAGCGTCTGTGTCCAAAGTTGCCCTGACACACCAAACCAACGCTCGACAGCAAACGGCCAAGTAGCACGTCAGTTATGTGCCTGCGTGAGTTGAAATGCCTTTCCGAACCAGCAGGCGGCAGTATCTGAACAGCCAATCAGAATGATCAGATGGCCCAACGGACCGACAAGCTCCGACGCTGATTCAACATTTCGAATCAGCCGGAAAAAAGGTGAAGAGGACCAACTTCAACCGACCGTGTGGAACACACTGAGAAAACTTAGTCGGCTGATGAACAAAAACTGCCAGACGGCCGACCGTTGGCTTGGTGTGTTCCTGCCTTAAGGCATGCAGTCTGTTGGACAGTGTCCAGCTCCATTCCGAGAAAAGAGATCCTCTGCACAGGCAAGAGTTTGCTCTTTTCCTAGTTTACCCGAAGACCCAGTTGGCTGAGGTGGTAGAGCACCAAGTCCCTGTGTTCGCATAACTGATCACAAGACAAGATATTTGAGAATGTGAATGCCCAGTTCTCTCATAGGAACAAGGGCCACCTCCACGACTTTCGTTAAGATGCAGGATGACAGGGCCAGCCCGAAGGGTAGGACTTTGTACTGTTAAGTTCAACCCTTAAACGTAAAGCGCAGGAATGGCCTGTGTCGAGGGAGAATCAAGGCATAAAAGTAAACTTCCTTCAGGTCGATTGCTGCAAACCAATCTTAGGGACAGATTCACCTGAAGACATGTTTCTGCGTCAGCATTTTGAACAGTACCTTGTGTAATGCTCAGTTCAAACCTCACAGATCCAAGATCGGGCATAACCCACTGCCTTTCTTGGGTACAATGAAATAGGGGCTGTAAACTCCTGCCTTTATATTGGCTGGAGGGACCGGCTCTATCGTGTCCTTTGCCAGTAGGACTGCAATCTCCGCTCGCAAGACAGGGGCATCGACAGCCTTCACTGAAGTGAACTGGATGTCTCTGAACTTGGAGGGGGACACCGGGCAAGCTGAATTGCATAGCTCTCAGAGACCAAGGGAACCACAGACGTACCCACAGTGAGGGCAGAAAGGTGGAGCACAGGGATCCAGCTCGAGGGGCTCTCTCTTCGAGGTGGCCTACAGTGGGGTCTGAGTAAGTGGTGCAACACTTATCTGGTTCCATGGTTGGGAAAAGGGTGTGTGAGTAGACTTGTTCATGCCCTCAAACCGCCCACTATTGCCCACTGCCAACAGAAGAGGAGGATAAGAATGGTGAGGCTCTTCGCCACCCATTGCTCACCATGCTCTCTTAGGGCCCAGAGATAGAGGAAATTGTTTTTTTGTTGAGAATGTGGGAACCAATAGCTGTGGGGCCCGCGGCGGAACAGAAACAAAATGAAACAAAAGATTCTCCACTTGGCTCTATTCCGGGGGAAGTAATGGTGTTGTCGCAATCTACTGAAGAGCTGTTCCTTCCATCTCTGGGTCGCCCGTCTCAGGGCCTCTTGCTCTTATGCTTACCGTCTGTTTTTTGTTTGGCGGAGGCCTGGACAGGCAGGGCATGATGCTGCTTGGGTGAAGACTGCTGCTACATGAGAGGGGGGGCAGACGCAGGTGGGTGTTCTCTGCGATGAGCAGGCTGAGGTGCTGCAGCTGGTGGACGGGAGGGTACAGCAGCTGTCCACTGTGGCAGGATGTACTTGATGGCCTCAGTCTGCTTCTGTGTGGCTGAGAACTGCTGGGCGAAGCTCTCATCCATGTCGCCGAAGAGACTGGTCTGGGACACGGGGGAATTTTAGAACCGCGTTTTGTCGGCATCCCTCATGTTGTCCAGACACAGCTAGAGATGGTGCTCCTGAACCTCAAAAGTGGACACTGCATGTCGCAGAGACAGCGCCGTGACCTTCGCCATTAGTAGAGTGAGGTCCTTTGCAGTACAGAGTTCCTGGAGAACTTCCGGGTCGTGACCACCCTCGTGCAAGTCCTTCAGTGCCTTATGAACTTGCAGAACACTATAGTGTGTAAGGCTGAGGCAGCCTCCCCACAGGCTCCATAGGCATTGCCAGTATGTCTAGACAAATATCTACAGGCCCGTCAAGGGAGCAATGTGTCACCACAGCAGGTGGAGGCAGTATTTGGACACAACTATATCGCAACCAACCGCTCCATCGGGGGGATCCCTGTATACCCCTTAGCCGCCCCACCATCGAGGGTGGTGAAGGGGGAGGAGAAACCAGTTTTTGGCAGTAAAAGGTGCCGTCCATGCCCTGGTAAGCTCTTCATGCACTTCCAGGAAAAAAGGCACCGGGGCAGGGCACTGAGAATCCGCACGGGCCTCCCCAAGAAACCAATCGTCCAACATCGAAGGCTCGGGACACGTGGAGGTTTCCACACAAGCCTGACCTTCTCAGCAACCTGGGCAAGCATAGCCATCAACTCAGGATCTGACTTGGGCAACGCCACCGTTCCCGAAACGGCGAAAGCAGCTGTTTGTTTGAAGTCAGCTGGAGATTGTGGCCACCACTGAAATGCTGTCTCGCCAACATGTAAAAAATGTTTTCTTCCTGAAGAGCAGGTTAGAAGAAAACACAAAATCCATAGATTGTAGAGCATTCAGAGAAACAAACAGCTTGGCTCCGAAGCGAAAAGCTGATATACGCCTACACCTGCTGCTCACCTACTGCGAGGCAGAGCAGCTGAATGCAATAATCGCATGCCAATGTGCACTGGCTTGTTTAGTTTACACTCAAAGTAGATTGGTCCCTCTAAGCAAGATCCCAATTCGTCTGTCTTCTCCAAAGAGACATCGAGAGTGATCGACTGAAAGGGAACTCAACAGCTAAGTGAGCGCGGGCTGTTTGAATTCTCTCATCCAGGCTCCATGGTAGTTCCCTCTTCTCAGTGTTGCAGAATTAGTGCATTTCCTCTGAGAAATTCAGGTTTGTGTATGTTTTATTTTATCTGTAAAATCATAACTGTGCTTTAAATCATTTTATTTAATGAAAAACAACATACAAGGAAGCAATCTCAGACACCAAAACGAGTGTCGCATCTGTCTTTTTGCCTGTTTGAAATGCCTAACTCCTTGCATAAAATGCATGACTTTATTCCTAAAGATAATGAATATAATTAATTTGGTTGATAAAATGTTCTTGTAACTTTGCACTGTTTGTTTATTGGCAGGTTATGGAGGCAGTCACATCTCAGCATCTTTCGGCTATGAGTGAAATGCAAGATGGCGGTCTGAAGTTAGAAGTTCACCTGCAGAGCGCAAATCCATCTCAGGCACAAGAACCAGCGCTGATACAGTGGAAATGGGATAAAAGACCGGTTGATAGAGTGCATGTTAAAGAAAACCCCTTTCGAAAGTGTCACAATCAATCACAATCAAGAATTCAACATTGTTGTGGGAACTTACAAAACATGTTCCTGTGCCTGTCTCTCCTCCAGCACAGATCATTGTCGGAGTGATTGGTATGTCCAAAAATGGGATGTCTTGAAACCTGCAGTCACACTCCTTATTCCCCACCACATTTACCTTCACTTCCTGTAGAGTTTCAGAACTGGACTCAGAGCCTAATTGTCATATGAAGAAAACAGACTTTAGTGACAAAGTCACTATATTGCTAGTAAATGTACAGTAGGACTGCATTGTTTGTGGAATATGTTTTACTGCAGTCTTTATTAGCTGCAAATTAGTCACTGCATGGCGTTTAAAAAATTTACACCAAAACTTAATTGTAATTTAATACATATTTAATTCATTAAAAATGTATGTATTTAATTACAAACATTCATTAAAAAGTGTTATATGATCATTATTAGGCACACAGCAGTCATAAATCATTTCAATACAAGTTTAACCTGGTAGCGATAGAAAGAGCCAACACGCTAATCTACAAGAAACTGATTAACGTTAAGTGCCTCACGTGATCCAAGTTAGCCGTTACGCTTTCTCCAATAATACAGTCAGCCCCCTCTGTTGGTGAACATGATCACTACACAATTTCTCCAGCAGACAGTCAGTCTTTTTGCAATGTATATGCGGGTTGTTTTGAAGGAGCTAACGGGGACATTTCCGGGGACAGCTCCAGTCGGGGACAGAACACCAAATACCGGGACTGTCCCTGGAAAACGGGGACGTCTGGTCACCCTAATATTATGGCTATATTTAACCTCTATATAGCATAGCATATTGGCTACAACTAGATGGGAAAGGTAACATCTCAAAGCGCTTTACGAACAT
>RJVU01028973.1:1011087-1052729 GCA_003731715.1 Anabarilius grahami
TACGAACATAGAAAAAAATGAAATAAAAATCATATACATATCTGTATGTATATATATATATATATATATATACACATATACATACATACACATGCTAATATTGTCTGAAGTAAATCTGGAGTTAGTTCAGTTTGGACAGTGGGCTTGTTCTGGCATTTGTTCAGAAGAGGTTCATTGTTGTTTTTCCAAGTATTGTAACAGTACAGTATTTACAGTATTATTTACAGAACAGTACAGTAATTATTTTTTTAAAATTTTTTATTGTATTTATTTTATTTGACTAACGTAAGAGAAATCCTAAGCTTTTCATTAAGATATAATGTCAGGTTACAGTATGTGGGCCCTAATTAAAAGTATAAGGAAAATAAAGTGTCTCATTTTACCAATATATAACTACTAGTAATGTTTAAAATAAAATGTTGTACAATAACAAGTCTTTCTTTATTTATTTTTTCATCTGGCTTTATAAACCAGATTACATGTAGTCCAATGCATCAAACTGATGATCATTACCTACAAAGCCAGTTCTTCTCCATCCAGTGGACCAGCAGGTGGTGCCGTTGTGAAAGACACTGTCATTAGCAGCCAGGCAGATTGGGCTGATGTAGCTGGTAAAGTTCACTGGCTCACTCAATCTTAGCAAGGCGATGTCATTGGTGAACTGATACGGGTCGTAGTCTGGATGTGTAATGATGGATTGGACTCCTCGACTCACCTCGTTTGGGTTAGAGACTGAAATGTTTTGGCTCTGTCTGCCCAGATAAACAGTCCAGTATCTGGCTGAGGGTCTGAATGTGGAAGAAAAGACTCTCAATGTGTTAGCTCTGTAGTTAATGCACTCACTAACAAATGCACTATCACATTAAATCACACATTACTTGATTTACAAATCTATTTTGTGTTCTTACAAGAAGGAAACACAGTGAGCCGCAGTGAGCACCCATTTGTGGCTGATGAGGGATCCTCCACAGATGTAATAGTCAAAAAAGTGTAGATTGACATGCCAAGGCCAGTTCCCTGCAGGTGCATCATCACCTCCCACAATGCCAGTGCTCGTTGAGGAAACACCACAGTGCTGTGCTGAAGGGAATAGAGAGAACTGTAAATAATTCACCAAATTTGAGATATTTTTTATACTTTAAAGTTTAAAAACATTACCTTCTACAGCTTTTCTTGTGTCATCTAAAATGTAAAAGGAGAGAAGTAGTTAAAAGTTAAACACAGAATATGTTCAAGATGAAACAATACTTTGTGGTTCACAATCTAGCTGTTGCAGAATCTCTGCTCATTTCAGTATTTTAGATACTGTGGTGCTCCAGTTGATAGATAATCTAATTGATTGGGCATGAATAAGCTGATAATCACTTCACATCCTGAATCTAACTGGGGCTAAATTGTTAACTCATAATTGTATTCAGCAACAAATATTTACAATATACAAATATAGTTTGATTAATGCCGCGTTCCAGGCAACCCGTAACCCGTGTTTTTCCAACCTTCTACCCGTGAAAGTGCACTGGAACGGCAGTCAAACCCGTGACTTCCCACCCGTGAACTCGTACTAGATCCATGTGCTCCCAGTTCCGCGCTCTGACGTCACATAGCCCGCGAAACAACAATGGCAGCGCCTACGGATGCGGTGTTTATGCAAGTGGTACACGGTGAGAAATAGACTTAAGGACAATATAATGTTGCAATCAAATTAATAATAATATAACAATGATAAATAATACACACACGATTATGTATTACAATGTTATGTGTCTGAAACAATAAGTATGTAGTGAAAGTTTATCGCCACATGGAAATACTCGCCTGGAACGCTACAAAGTTGTGAAACGTGTTTTGAAGTCGTAACTTACAGGCTCAAAAACCTGCCTGGAATGCAGCATAAGTCATAAAGTGTTCGGCACGCACTTGCGCCGTGGTTCATCTCATATCTGACGACGCATACGCATCTATAATATAGTTTGTTAATAATAAATAAAACGGTTAATGTATGTTTCTCTCTATAGATACGCATTCTGGCTTCCCAATACATTACAACAACAGCGATGATCAAAAAACGTGGACAAAACAGTCACTCTTTGTAAACTTTGTTCAATGTGAGTGCCGTACTGTATGCTCGAATATTAGCAGTCATTTACGCCATCATCAGCCAGGGGGTAAGACCTGAACAGCACACGTTGCTATCTGTGTTTAAACTAAACTCATTTAAGCCTTGCCAATTTAAACATTCAAGGTCAAGATGAGAAAAAGAACTGGCGCGCGTGCTGTGAGAAGATTTGTGCACTCATCCAAAGCATGGAAATATTGAGTTGTCTTTCAAGTCATGCGCTTGAATGGACAAATTCACACAAAAATTGTCAACATGCCTGTCTTGGCGAGTATCATAGTAGCTTATGCCTTAAGTGAACTTAAACAGTCGAGAACGCACGCATGTGTTCAGTATAGGGGTGTAACGGTACACGTATTCAAACCGTTATGGTACAAACACGATCGGTGCACGTGCGTACCGAAGCATTACATTGCAACATTGTAGCCTAACCACCATTAACCACCAATAATTGCAATAAGCTCTGCATTTTGTTACTTTTGATAAGAAACAAAGTGTCATCCTTCAGATTCTGTCCACGAAATCAAGACATTTAAACAGAAAATGCTGTTTGGACATGCTTTGATGTAGCGTGACAGATCACTGTACAGGTGCCTCAGTTCAACCGGCAGCGCGAGCACGGACTGGGAGTGAACGCATCATCTCTTCCTCTTTAATACTAGTTAAAGAATAAACATGAAAGAACATCTGAAGGTATGTTGAAAGATACAGTACAACTTACTGAAATGGTCATATTTTGTGTAATTGCTCAATCAGTGTTTCAACAGCGGAAAGACATCAATGAAAGCTTGTAAACAATGTCATTTAGCATTTACCTCAGAAATGCCATTCAGTGTCCAAAGTTTGTTAGTTCGCTAGAGAAATGAACTCTTTCGCTTAATATATGCACTGTATTAGCCTATATAATCATTATATTTTATTTAACCTTTTAGTGATGTCCTGATTGGGCTATTATAAATCTGTTGTGAAAATGACAGCCACTGTTTAGAAATGATTATATTTCAACAACGAATTGGAGTAAAAACATTTAGAAGTTAATGCAAAAACTGCCTTAGGTGCAGCTTATATGTTTGCATACAATTTGTTATTTGAGTGTTGATTATTTTATCTAAAAATAAAAAGCAATTGAATTTAGGCTAATAGTTTGGGCTCTGTTGTTAACCTTTAATATTATAGTAGCCTAATGTTCAAGTAAGGGCTCCCTACATAGTTTATACCATTAGCAGAGATAATTTTTTTATTCTTAAGAAACTTTTAGTTATAATTTAATTTAATATATTTAAAGACAAAAACACAATTTGTTCAGTAAACCACTGTTTAATAATAATAATAATAAAAAAAAAAATTATGTTTAGTTTTCTCCCCACCTGCTGTACCGAAAACCATACCGAACCGTGACTTCAAAACTGTGGTACATACCAAACCATGAGTTTTGTGTTCCGTTACACCCCTAGTTCAGTATCAGTGTACTGTATCCGTGCATTACGTCTTAAAGGGACAGCAGCCTAATATTCCTGCTGTCTGTAGCCAGGATTGGGGAGTAACGGAATACATGTAACGGCGTTAAGTAATCAGGATACAAAAATCCAGTAACTGTAATTCGTTAGAGTTACGTCAAAAAACGTAGTGATCAGATTACAGTTACATTTTGAAAAAAGGGGGAATACCATCAGGATTACAATGGTTTCATTTAAAACTAAATAAATCATTATTTTGCCATAATAACACCATATTAAGCGCTGCTTGATTATACAGTATTTCCTGGTTCTGTTGCCAGTGATGACTCATGCGAGCCACCCGCTGGTGCATGCGCAAATAACACCCGTCTATGATCTCCACCCTCTTCTGGAAAGTGGGCCGGGAGCAGCAGCTCATTTGCATTTAAAGGGACACACACAAAAATGGCGTGTTTTTGCTCACACCCAAATAGGGGCAAATTTGACAAGCTATAATAAATGATCTGTGGGGTATTTTGAGCTGAAACTTCACAGACACATTCTGGGGACACCAGAGACTTATATTACATCTTGTGAAAAGGGGCATAATAGGTCCACTTTAATATATTATGTGTTTTACTTTTATTAGACAGGTGAGCAACTGTTTGGATACCTTTATTGAAAGAAAACGAATCATTGTTATATGGTTAGTCTTATTGTTTAAATCTCGTTTTCTTGATTTACCGTGAGTAACATGTTTGTACCCAAAAAGCAAATCAGACAACACTATTTTACCAAGTGGCTAACATAGCATTTAATTTGAAAGAGCTTTATTTGTAGTAAATGTAATACAAAATTTTCTCCATTATACAATGTTTTAAAATGAATTGCATGCCATTTAGCAACACAAGTCATCCAGATTTTATTAATATGATATTCTAATATCGATCTAGCTTACTGCAGTGTGCAATAAGTGTCTCATACCAGCCACGGAGCAAACACACAGAGTAACATTATAACATAACTCTCACACATTCAAATTTTTGTATGATTTGTTACCCCACAATTGTCAAATAAAGTGACCTGTATGTAATTCAGCACTTGCAGCTGTTTCATTAGAATAAAATAAAATATTGTGAATTTAAATGATCAAACGTAACTGTAATAAAGTTGCATAAACTACAAAACGAAAGGAGCGGCAGAGGCCGACTGCGGCATACAAACATAATAAAAATAGCAATGTAAAACGTTAACACAGTAACGTTAATAAAACTTTAATACATTAACTCATCCATGAACATAATTTCTCCCTGGGTGCTTCTCAATAATCAAATTGATGCTTCCTTGTTTCCTCACTCCTACGTCTTCAAGCCCGTGACCCAGAAACCGATCGAACTCCGCCATCTTGATCTCAATTCTCTGATTGCACCTCAAGGAGGCGAGGAATGAGGAGCAAGGAAGCTTATGGAGGTAAAGACGACTATTCCTATAATTCCACGCTCATTCACGGCATCATCAAGCTACGCCTTTGTTATTGAACAAGCGGCTTCTTGCGACGAAACTTACATAATGTGCTTTTAACAAACCAGTAATGCTGTATTCCGTATATGGTTAGGTTTAAGACATGTACTTGTAAATTTACTTCTAGTCAGTAGAATGTCTGTTTTGGAGAGCATCAAAAGAAAGTGCAGACAGTCTACATATACTCTAATGTGACTGGTAGTTGACATGGAGTTGCAAAGTAGTCAGAATGTCTAAAGTGGACTATCGACATAGTGTCACCCCTTTTAGCCAGCATTTACAACTTAAAATTTTTTTTGTGTAATAAGTAATTTACAAAATGTTATATTTCTGTGATTTAGCATCTATTAAGTAAACTGAATATAGTAATTGTTACTCAGTGTGTTCATAAATGCTTTATTAACACGCATTCCTTTTGTAATTCATAATTAATTCAGTTAGTTATAAAACATATAGTAGTTGTAACTATTTTTGGGAGCTCATCTAAAGTGAGGAGCATTTAAGCCTCGTAAAGCTTTTACAAAGGAGATTTAAAGGCTCAATTATCTTCTAAACAGAAAAAGGAAACACAACACAGAGTGATACAGAACATAGAAATATTTATTTCAAGATGCAAAAAATGAAACATATAAAATTTATATAAAATTAAAAAATAAACCTCTGCAATGTCATAGAAAATAAAAATAGCTGTACACCTCCAGAAAACGTAACAGTGCCAACACCGGATTACAGGAGTGCCAAAATACAACAAATAAAATCATTTCAGCAATGAAACTGAAACAAGAAAACCTTCTTACCACGGCAAAATATTTTGCTCATTTTCTTCATTTTGTTGCTTTTTGTTAGTTTTGTTGCTTATTTTCTTGACACATATTTATATTTTTGCTTATTTTGTTATATTCACTTTCTTGCTTAATTTGTTCTTTTTTGTTCATTTTGTTGCTTATTTAGTTCCTTTTTTATTTTTATATGATATAGCAGAAGTTTATTTTTCATTTTATATCAAGTGTACAGGTGTACATGTTTTGCATCTTGAAATAAAAATTTCTATCTTCTATACCAGTCTGTGTTGTGTTTGATTCCTTTTTCTTTTTAGAAGATAGCTGAACCTTTAAATCTCCTTTGTAAAAGCTTTGAGGCATAAATAGACCTCACTTTAGATGAGCTCACAAAAACAGTTAACTGACAACTACTAAATGTTTTATAACTACTTGAATTAATCATGAAAGACGGTAGGGATATATGCTAATAAAGCATTTATTAACACACTGAGTAACTTACTATATGTCTAAATAATAAGATGCATAAATGTACATAGTTTATTAATCATTTTCTTACACTTTCTAAATGATCTTATTAATATACAATATACAAAATACAATTATTAAACACATTATAGATATGTTTATAAATCAAAAATAAAGCAGTTATAACTGTATTTATTACTAATGTCTATTAATGTAGGGACAATGCTTTATTAATGATGAATTAATTACCAATTTAATTAGCTACTTACCAATGCTTAACTAATGATTAATAGTGTGCAGTTATTATAAAGTGTTACCAAAAAAGGAAAGAAATTATTCACTTCACTTTTTTTGTTGAAATGTATTCTTACAAGAATTATTAGCGCTGACATATTTTTTGCTTCAAGCCGTGCTCATGTGAAACACATTTATTTATTTTGGGGTGCCTGTAAAATAATTTCGGGGACTACTGCATTAAAGGTAGACTGATAAAGAGTCACCTACATAGTGTACCTGAGCCCTGTATTATGAACATTAATATTAATGATCTACCAAAGTTTCCTTAAAATTGTATGTTATTCAGTCAATGGGTCGAAAATGCTCACCATACTTATACAAAACACTTCAGTGCTGTGCATTATAACTGTTTAAACCGTTTCTAATTGTTTGATAGCCTTCATAACAGGTAATATTATTAATATTGCGCTTTTTAAAATGGTTAGTCATCCGTAGTACAACTAGACAACTAAATACATACTGTCAGCATCAACAACAATAATGCTTTGAAGACGACCAAGATGTACAACCAGATGACCTATTATAGGCACTGAAAAAAATGTAGAATTAATTTTCACTTTGAAATTTCGGTAACACTTTATTTTAGGGTCTTTTAACTAGTTGTTTATTAGCATGCATATTACTAGAATATTGGCTGTTTATTAGTAATTATTAAGCACATATTAATGCCTTATTCTGCATGACCTTATTCTACATTCTTAATCCTAATACTTAAACTTAACAACTACCTTACTAACTATTAATAAGCAGTAAAGTAGGAGTTTATTGAGGGAAAAGTCATAGTTAATACTTTATATGTGTTCCCTATGCTATAGTGTTACCAAAATTTCTAGTCAATTTCACAAACAATTATAAAGAAATGTCAAGTAACTCACTGAATTAAACATAAAATTCTGAAGTAGAAAGACTGAAATAGCATTCTCTTGTAATAATAAAACGTAATAATCATTGTTTCATTTAAAACTTCAAAAAAAATATTCCTTCTGTTTAGAAGTTTACAAACTTTTGGCTGTCATGTGTAAGAATAAATCATCTGAGATCATTTAATTTAATTTTTTTCTTAAATAATATATAAAATTGTTAATTTCTTTGTGCTTAGTTAGATGCCATTTTTAAACACCTGTTGTATTGCCATTGTAGGGAATACAATATTTATTTTTTTTGCGTTAAAAAATATGTATAAATAATAAAAAAAAATCTTTCAGACTTGTTATAAATATTGACAAAAACTAAGAAACACTTACAGATGAGAAATATCAGCATCAGATACTTCAGATACTCCATTGTAATGAAAGCAGATTCAGTTAGCTCTAAAAATGGAGAGGAGCTGAAGAGAAAATAAATATAGAAATATGCAATCATGACTCATTATACAGAATACATAGCAATACATTTATGGAAGTCATATAAAAAGTTACATTTTTAAAGAAGTCAAATCTTATCTGAAAAACTCTTGTATACCTTGCCGTATGTTCACAGCTGTTTCTGATGTCATCTGTTCTCTATTCAATGACCTCTATCTATTTTATATGGAATTATATCACGTACATCACTGATTTTAGAATTTGAATATAAGCTCAGATGTCTCTATATGAATATGAATATTAGCATGCAAAAATGTTGGTATGAAAAAGGTCTTTGTGTACCTGTCCTCTGAATAATAAGGAAATATTACAGCACGTATAAGCAGGGATGGACTAAAAGAAAAAAACGCCTTGGATTTTAAAAAAATCCCAAATAGGCCTCACGACAACTACAAACAGCATATCTCACTATATTACAGCAGTCAATGTATCACATTAATGGCAAATAACATCACAAAACTCATGGTGATTGAAATAAATTTGTTATTGCATGAACTAAAATACTTGAAATCTACATAAAAATAGCATAAAAATAAACATAAACCGAGAATATAAAAACCTGAAACAACAGAACTATTCTACAATTTGAGTATTCATATGTCTCTCTCTCTCTCTCTCTCTCTCTTTCTCTCTCTCTCTCTCTCTCTCTGTCTATGCCATCTGTCTTTCTGTGTGTCTGCATTTAATGTTGGGGGAGTAAAAGCTTCTTCAACAGGTCACTTTTCTCAGCAACTCGGTCAATACCAGTGTCAATGTCAAGGGACATGAGATTGTCTTTCTCTGTGGCCATCAGCATGAATGCCTCCAAGTGTGCTTGGGAATTTGTGCTCCTTAGGCGATTCTTGATGAATTTCAAGATGGAAAAACTTCTCTCACAAGCTGTGTCACAGGCAAAGTCAGCAGGAATTTGTATGCCAATCCAATTATGTGATAGGCATCAGTCAGGAGGTTGTACCCTGTGAGGAGTTGATAGCAACAGGTTTTGCAGTTTTTACAGGCCTTGCAGGTGCTATTTTGTATTTCTCCCTCCTCCCAAACACCAGAATTATCCTCTGCCATCCTGACCTTGTACTCTTTAAATACAGATTGTTTATGTCTTGGTCACTGGACTGCAATGCACATTAACTCACTTTGCAAATGCCACCTTCTGATTTTAGACCATTAACTTACAGGTCCTTCTCAAAAAATTAGCATATTGTGATAAAGTTCATTATTTTCCATAATGTAATGATAAAAATTTAACTTTCATATATTTTAGATTCATTGCACACCAACTGAAATATTTCAGGTCTTTTATTGTTTTAATACTGATGATTTTGGCATACAGCTCATGAAAACCCAAAATTCCTATCTCAAAAAATTAGCATATCATGAAAAGGTTCTCTAAACGAGCTATTAACCTAATCATCTGAATCAACTAATTAACTCTAAACACCTGCAAAAGATTCCTGAGGCTTTTAAAAACTCCCAGCCTGGTTCATTACTCAAAACCGCAATCATGGGTAAGACTGCCGACCTGACTGCTGTCCAGAAGGCCATCATTGACACCCTCAAGCGAGAGGGTAAGACACAGAAAGAAATTTCTGAACGAATAGGCTGTTCCCAGAGTGCTGTATCAAGGCACCTCAGTGGGAAGTCTGTGGGAAGGAAAAAGTGTGGCAAAAAACGCTGCACAACGAGAAGAGGTGACCGGACCCTGAGGAAGATTGTGGAGAAGGACCGATTCCAGACCTTGGGGGACCTGCGGAAGCAGTGGACTGAGTCTGGAGTAGAAACATCCAGAGCCACCGTGCACAGGCGTGTGCAGGAAATGGGCTACAGGTGCCGCATTCCCCAGGTCAAGCCACTTTTGAACCAGAAACAGCGGCAGAAGCGCCTGACCTGGGCTACAGAGAAGCAGCACTGGACTGTTGCTCAGTGGTCCAAAGTCATTCGGAAATCAAGGTGCCAGAGTCTGGAGGAAGACTGGGGAGAAGGAAATGCCAAAATGCCTGAAGTCCAGTGTCAAGTTCCCACAGTCAGTGATGGTCTGGGGTGCCATGTCAGCTGCTGGTGTTGGTCCACTGTGTTTTATCAAGGGCAGGGTCAATGCAGCTAGCTATCAGGAGATTTTGGAGCACTTCATGCTTCCATCTGCTGAAAAGCTTTATGGAGATGAAGATTTCGTTTTTCAGCACGACCTGGCACCTGCTCACAGTGCCAAAACCACTGGTAAATGGTTTACTGACCATGGTATTACTGTGCTCAATTGGCCTGCCAACTCTCCTGACCTGAACCCCATAGAGAATCTGTGGGATATTGTGAAGAGAAAGTTGAGAGACGCAAGACCCAACACTCTGGATGAGCTTAAGGCCGCTATCGAAGCATCCTGGGCCTCCATAACACCTCAGCAGTGCCACAGGCTGATTGCCTCCATGCCACGCCGCATTGAAGCAGTCATTTCTGCAAAAGGATTCCCGACCAAGTATTGAGTGCATAACTGAACATAATTATTTGAAGGTTGACTTTTTTTGTATTAAAAACACTTTTCTTTTATTGGTCGGATGAAATATGCTAATTTTTTGAGATAGGAATTTTGGGTTTTCATGAGCTGTATGCCAAAATCATCAGTATTAAAACAATAAAAGACCTGAAATATTTCAGTTGGTGTGCAATGAATCTAAAATATATGAAAGTTTAATTTTTATCATTACATTATGGAAAATAATTAACTTTATCACAATATGCTAATTTTTTGAGAAGGACCTGTATATAGTCAAATCTAAATTTATTTAGACACCTTGAACATTTTCATTCATTAATACATGTGGTTTATTCACTATAGTTTAAAAAATGGTAATAAAATATGACAAGATCTCAGAGTTAAACTGTGTCAGAAAAAAAAAATCTTAATTATGTCAAAACATGGTCAGGTCTTTGGGTATAATATGTCACAGTTTACTTTATTTTGCTATCCTCACCCACTAGTAAAAATATATAAAAAATATAAAAAATGTCTGAATAATTTTTGGTTTGACTGTACATCACTAACAAGTGGCAGAAAGAATGGGATGAAAAAAAACAAAAAAAACACTGTATGAAATAAAGCCCAGTATAAAAAAGTACCTTTCATAACTTCAAATCAAGACATGACCAAGTCGACTTCATTAGGTGCTGACTGGGTCACTCAAGATTTACACATAGGTTTTTATTGATATACGAAGTTCCTCCTTTATGTCTCTTTCCTGTCAAATTCCTTTGACTGTTAAACATATTCTGTTGGATTGTAATTTTTATGATACTACTAGAAAATGCTTTTATTTAGAAATATGTTTATATGGAATATTTCAGAATGTATCACCCTAATGTATTTTAGATTTTCCATCTTATGTCCAGTTGAAAGGTTTATATAATAATGTAAATTTTATGGATTATGACATTGACCTTGTAAATAGCCATGATGCTAACATGGTGTAAAAAATAAACAAACAAACAAAAAAAAAGGGTCAAGGCTTCAAGGGTTTTCCATGTCTTCAACATATCAATGTAGATGCACTGTTCTGGCTTTCCAAAGGACCCAAATATCTTCTTCAGTTGTTTCTCCAATAGTGGAAAGGCGCTTGTGCCGACTACCCTGGCTTCCCTGCTCCCACACATTCATCCTTTGCTATGACTAACAAAAGAAGACGGCAACATCATTAATATCACTATGATATGAATACTATGAATGAGAATAATATCACTATGAATACTATGACAAGTATTTCACCTGACCTTAAACACTATTGAGCACCTCTGGGCAATTTTGTAGAGACAAGTTGAGCAACTCTCCCTGTCAAACATCAGGGCACTCGAGGAGGTCATACTTCAGGAGTTAAACAGAAAAGATTTGACAATTTGTGATGAACTTGTACACTCAATGCCAAGAGGGGTCAGAGCACATATATACATATACATACTAGAATATTACATGTTTGTTGAATTCAACTAAGGGTGTTTTAATTTTTGCAATCCTTCTTTTAAGTAAAATTGGCTAATTTACTTATTTTACAGATATTGATGACATTTTTCCTCAGGTTTTATTAGACATACATTTAATACATTTAAATTTTGGCATCTTTCCATGGATTGCAACAGTGATAATTACTATCTTATAATGATAATTAATATCTATAAATTCAGAGAGAGTATACTCATTTTGTAACGTGTATGCTCTGTTTGATTTAATATTCCTTGTGTTTAGGTTCTGTTTTCCTTGTGCCTGTCATCTGACCCAGTTTCGCAGTGTGTCTGATTATTGATTAAGTTTACCTGTTCTGTTAATTATCTCATTAGTTCTCCTTGTTATTTAAGCCCAGTGTTCACTGTGTTCATTGTTCGGTGTCGTCTATGTGTGAATGTGGTTATTCTCCTGAGTTCCCTGGTGGATTTATTTTTAAAGACTATTCTTTTCCTTAATCTCCTGCGTCATTCGACTTGTGCAAACATATCGTGACACATTTTTGCAGAGTACTCAAACCACAATTTGAAAGGCAAAAACGTTATGAAAGAATACAGGAAGTCATTAAAAGGACAGCCATAACTTTCTGTTGTCCAGTCATGCACTGTAAAATTATTTTACAAAATGCAGCAGTGGTTCCAGCCATTTATCATAGTTTTACAGTTTTAACAATGTTTTCTATTTTACAGCTGTGCTGTAATTTAACAGTACAGTACTGGCAGCAATAGTTCCAGCTGTTTACCATAATTCTGTCATTTGTGTTCTGATGAAGAAAGTCAGGGTAAGTAAATAATGAGAATGTTCATTTTTAAAACTATACTGTACTATATTTTTTAACACTTTAAGAGGTAAAAACAATTTCAAAGAGAAAAGTGTAAATTGCAAAGTTCAATTAGAGGAACTAGTTCTTTAAGCAGAGACAAAAAACGTCTCGGGTTACGACTGTAACCCTGGTTCCCTGAGAACAGATAACTCGCACTGCGTCCTAGAACGCTTATGGGGAACGCCCTAGCGTGACTGGTATCTGAAACAATCTGTCAAATCACGACAATCTTTATTGGCCGGCAACAGCCTATGATGTCATACAGGTGAAACCAGGAAATATATAAGGAGCACCTGGAGAACATGTCATCCACTTTTCGTCTGAAGGGACTGACAGCAGGCAGACTGGAGGCATGGCGACGAGACGCAGTGTCTCGTTCCCTGTTCTCAGAGAACCAGGGTGACAGTCGTAACCCGAGGCATTCCCTTTTGAAAGGGAACTCGCATTGCATCCTAGAACGCTTATGGGGAACGAAATACCCACGCTGCCATGCCGAGAGGAGTGCATGCCAAAAATGGGACACACACCTAAGGGGAAGGGGAAGGCCGACACACCTAAACACGACTTCGGAGAGGTAAAAGAACAAAAAGCCCAACCTAGCGACTCTTAGAGGCAAGAGGAGGCAGGTACACCTGTGGCCTAACGGGCAGAGGTGAAAATAGAAAAATGCCTGCACACTTTAACCGCTTTCTGGTAACAAAAGAGGCCTTATCATAGGTCAATACCAGAAACATCACAACCCGAAGCTCAAGGGCAGAGGCCTCAGATAATATGAAGCCAGCATGCTGCAAAAAACTTAAGGCGGCCTAAACTTAAGAGGCCGACGCCAAATAAAAATAACAGAGCTAGACAGAGCAGAGGCTAAAAATAGAAAGCCAACACGCATCACAGGGTGATGTAGGGGAAAGGAGGCCATACCTGAAGTCATGATGCATCTGGAGCTCAGGGGAGCGGAAGGTTTCAGCATATCACCCTAAATTCTCAGAATGAGAGGTCACCACTTCACTTCAACCTAAGGGAAGGTTAACAAGGAGGCCAACTAACTACTTGAAATGGCTAACTACTTGAAATCGTGAGCTTTGCTGGAGTTCAACCAAAGAAGTGACTCCAGAAGATGTGATGACCATTAAAATAACTTGCCACACAGAAATATTCGTTCTGAAAAACCTATATAAACCCTACAAAACAAAATCTTAAGAGAGAGTAGGAATTAAAAAAAGGGTGTCACGACCAACCTTCACTTAAAAGGGAGCTCCAGGGCCCTAGTAAAAAGCCCCTAAAAAAAGCATAAACCCTAACTAAAATATATACATATATATATATATATATATAAAACATATATATAAACTCAACCTGAGACACACAGAGGAAAAGGCCCACATATAAATGTAAAAGCCTGAGCGGCAACGCTAGATTTCTGGCCCTGTCTATGGTCCTCAGGTCCCCCTGGCTGTCTGGGCGTAGATTCAGACCGGCGCGGTAAATTTAAAAGCTGCTGAGCACGCCCTTGCTTCTTTGAAATTTCCAACCACCGCCTTGACGGAAGTGCCAAAAAGTTCAGAAGGCGAGACTGGGGCATCGAGGAGAAAACCCTTCTCTTTCTCCCTGATATCCGCCAAGTTCACCCACAGGTGTCTCTCTGTTGCCACCACTGATTGTGGCAGCGGTCTTCTTAGTGGCACGGAGAGCCAGATCTGTAGTGCGGCGCAACTCAGCTACCGCCTCAGGTGAAAGACCCTGACCCTGGTCTAAATACTTCAGCAGATCAGCCTGGTATGCTTGGAGCACTGCCATAGTATGCACATGATCTTCTGTCGTGTATGCTCTGCCCCCCCCCCAGAGAGATTGTCAATGGGAGGCATCGCCGCATATCCAATCCTTCAACATTGGCATAATTTGCATGCCGATGGATGCAGGCTGAATAAGGGTTCTTCCATGCTTTCTTGATCTCAGAATGGAGATCGGGAAGGAATGGAAGGCTCACGGGGGTTGAACGATGGTGGCCAGAAAGATAACGTTCGTCTAATCTACCATGAACAGTTTCTTCCTGAACGCGCTCCCACGACAGCTTTAATCTACCTGAAGCATGTCCCATCACGTCAAGCAGCTCCTCATACGCGGGGCAGGATGGCCGACACTCTCACTGCCAGCCACAGCCAACGACTGCTCTTCATCTTGGCTAGGAGCCAAAAGAGCACTATCTGCTGAACCAGAGGATGCAAGAGAAATAGCATCCTCATCGAGCAGATCGCTCTTGCGAGCCGCCGAATTGCGAGAGACAGTGACACCCTTCTCAAAGCGTTCGGCGAGCTCTGCCTCAGCACGAGAGGGGCCCGAGCCACCGGGCACAGATGTCTGTCTTTCCTCTCTCAAGAAGATGGACAGACGAGAGCGGAGCGTCCTCATGGGAAGACGCTCGCAATGCACGCAAATAGCTCCCTCGAGAACAGAGCGTGCATACTCTTCGCCCAGACAGTGAACGCACAAGTCGTGTGTATCCTCGGGTGTCAAATATCTAGGACACGGATCAGCACAACGCATAAAATGTTTCTCAGACAAGTTAAATTGTCTTACCTTGAACAGATCGCTACCAACAGTCCCTGATGACGAAAAGAGGATGACATGTTCTCATTATATACTTCCTGGTTGCACCTGTATGACGTCATAGGCTGTCACCGGCCAATAAAGATTGTCGTGATTTGACAGATTGTTTCAGATACCAATCTGTCTGGGACGTTCTGGGACGCAATGCGAGATCCCCTTTCGAAAGGGAACAGCTAACATGACACACCAACTTTTGATAGATCTGTCAAGAAGTCAAGAAAATGTTAGTGACAATATATAGCACTTGGCAAATGATAGCGATCGTATACTCTGCAAACACTTTTAAATGAGACAGAAAATGAACAAGTTAGTTGACAAAGATTATTAGAAACTTATTATAAACAAAATGATTACTGAATACTAAATGATAGTACTCTTTCACTCTTTCCCATATACTGATGATATAACTAGTGAAAAGATGTTGGGCCTCATTTATCAATCTAACATAGAAACGAGCGTAGATCCGAGTGCAGAAATCATCTCACGACAGGGTTCAAGTGTCATTCATCAACATTCGTATGCTGGAAATCTTATCGTGTGGAGGCTAAAAACATCGTCATTTTAAATATCATGCCCGTAAAAATTTACGGGTTAGAAGCCTCAAAGCCACTGGAAGGCAAGCATGCAACCTTTAGCCAAAAAAGCGTAACGGCTAATGCTAACTTGCGGTACGGGTGGTACGAATTGGCGGTATGTAGGGAGGAGTTTTGAACGGCGACATGATAGGCTGAAAGGTGCCGCACGTGATTAAGTTAGCCGTTACGCTTTCTTCAATGGTAAAGGCTGATTTATACTTCTGCGTCGAGTGTACGCCGTAGCTTCTGCGTAGGCTTTTTGTACCACGTGTAGCCTACGACGTAGCTTGACGTGCACCTCTTCAAAAATGTAACAACGCGTCAATTCTACGCGGACCACAAGCGCTGTGATTGGTCTGCTAGAACCCCTCCCTCAGGTCAAAAACTGGCGCGACGCAATAGGAGAAGAGCGAGCGTTTAGGAATGAAATACGCTCTGTTTCAGGGGACACACGCAGTCAAACTGCAACAAAAGTCGTTACATATTTGCCACTTCTCTGCCGTTTCTATTTGTAAGCTTCTCTGACAACGTACATGACAAGTTGCTTCTTCTTCGGCTTTTGCCTTGATACTCATCATTACCGCAGACACTGCCTACTAGTGGTCTGCATGCACGTCGACGTGGACAACGACGCAGAAGTATAAATGAACACAGACGCATAGCCTACGGCGCAGAGGCTCCGGCGTAGGTCCGACGCAGAAGTATAAATCAGCCTTAAGAGATACAGACCCTCTTATCTCCCTATAATAATACGATCTCTGGACGCCTCGCCCCTAGAGTTTATGACACGGAGAAACGCAACACGGCCAAGAAGAGGAAGTAGCCTAATCTCATGAAAGAGAAATTCATTTTACACCAAAATCACCCCTTAACCTCTTGCAAAGAATTACATTAATGTAGCCTATATTTAATACCGGTTGGCTAAATAAAATGAAACATTCATAGGCCTGTTCTTTACACATCAAATCATTTAAGTTTAATGGAAGGCTATACAGAACACAACAAGAATGAAAAAGAAGCTATAAAACTATTTATTTATACTATTTATATTAAACTATAAAATAAAACATAAATTAGATAGTCATATTGGTATTCATTAAAAAAAAAAACTTAAGTCAAGCCAAAATGATTTATTTTAGGCTAAAGCGAAACTGATGGACTCACTTCTCTCATTTGGCAAGAAATAAATATGTTTCTAAATATGTTTCTATATTTGCATGTAACATTTTGGTTGCTAAAGTAATATTCATTATGTAAATAATTAAGCCTTTGTATTTCACTCATGTTCCAATTTCCAAAACAGCATCCTTCACATGCGCAAAAATGTGTGTGGTTGGGAGCTGGGCACGAGGGTTAACATCGGACAATTTGATTTGAGTATGTTTAGTTGACTGCATTTTAGTTTCATCCTTTTATAGCCTACTTAATTTTATTCTGGTTTTCTCGGTTGACAGAAGCACAGGTGCGTGATGTGACGATGTGTGAATCTTCATGTTCTTTTGTTTATGCTGCTACGCATGTAAAGCTAAACCCATGGGTCACAAACACCCATCTATTCTAATCTTAATGGTTTATGATTGACTAATGAGCTTCAGTTGTTTGTCAGGAAAATAATCTAAATGATCAAAATGCTCTCATTACAATTCTCCACCAGATTTACTATGCTGCACACAAGTTCACGCTAACTCAAAAACTTGCGTATACACAAGCTGAGACCTGACGTGAGATTTAATCATAGCCACCGCTCACGTCCATATTTATAAATGCCAAGTTTTGCCTGGAAATGACCGCACAAGTATAGTATCTCTACAAATAAGATGTTGAGAAAACATTGCTGTGCAAGAGGATTATGCTGTAATGCGATTCTTTATTGACTTGGAAGAATAAACCACAATAAAGGAAACTATGGACTTCGAGTTGTGAATACAATATAAGAAGATACACGTCAAAACTTGTGGAATAACTAAAAGACAATCACATGTCCGTTACAACACCACTCAAGAGCATTGTGTTTCTTGTGTTTCATTGTCATTCATCAGATACACAACTTCGCATATTCTGCCAAAAACCATGTCTTTGATGTTTTTCTGAGACAGCAATGGCTTTTTAAGTTTTAAAATACTTGTTGTGTGTGTGCATTTTGATGGGTGAAATGCAGAGCAAAAATTCCAAAAATGGGACACAATACTTGGCTACACTTTACTTTTTTTTTATTATTTTGCAAATGCTTTTGTCCAAGGTGACTTAGAAGATCTCCTTTTGCCAATGAACACAAATATTCCATTTAAAATCAGTACCTCAATATCAAATATAGTTCACAAAAGCTTAAAAGGCCTTTGTGTCATTGTAGCATTCTATATTTGACAAGACTGAATAAATGAAAAAAGATTGAAACCTTTAATTATAGATGCCTTTATTTAGATTGTCGTGATCGCAAAGTTCAATTTTTGTATTCCGTTTGTTTGTGTTTTTTGTCTGAAACTTTCTAATTTTTAGAAATTGGATGCAGGCAAAATTCATCATATCAGCAGTTGTTTTTCTTTCTTATGGGTTCATTGGCTTAATCTAACAGTTGCAAATTTATGTAAATATAATACAAATATCCAGAAAATAGGTAAAGTCAAAATGCAGAAATAGCTGGTATACAAAGTTGAAAGTTATCTTTTTCCACATATGAAAATAACCCTATTACTGACTGTATAAAAAAAACACCTATCTTCGTTGTGTATTCTTCAACTACAAACCTTGGCATTTATATCCCTTTTTTTTTAACGTTGCAGGATCCAGTGTGCATGGTTGTAACTTTTCAGAAAATGTGTTTAGGGTCCAAATACTGTTAACATAATATTACTGTCATGGATGGCTGAAGATGAAGGAGAGATGATGAGACTTAGCGGATATGAAATGCAGTGTGAAATTTAATAAAACAAAAACAAGGTTCACCCTCACACCTGGACGCCATGGTGCAGATGTGTTCCCGGGAGTTCTGGCAAGGGTTAGCCAGAGCAGAGTTCACCTCCTTCTAGTAGCTCTGCTCTGGCTGGGCCAAGTTTGGTTTGCAGACCTTGTGTCTTTCCAAGATAGCATTCCCTGGGAGGTCCCAGTCTGGAGAGACCTTCTGTCTCAAGTTCAGGGGATGATATTTCATCCCGGCCAGAGATCTGGAAACTTTGAGTATGGCCCCTGAGGGGCACCAGCTCATAGATTCTGGTCTTTCGGCTGAGGTTACTGAGACAATCCTGAATTTTAGAGCTCCATCCACTTGGAAGTTGTATGCCCTGAAATGGCAGATGTTTGTATCATGGTGTGAGCAACATCAACTGAACCCAGTTAACTGACTTGTTTGCCCAGTGATAGAGTTTCTTCAAGAAACTCTAAGTGTACTCAACTGTGCTATTTTGAGACACCATGAAATATGAACTAAAATGTGTATTCGTATTTAAAAAATGTATTTTATTACCACTTGTCGTACCCTTGAACCCATCTTTCATACACTCATCAGACATAGAAGATACACTTATAAATTATTATTTAAAATATAAGAATAATATATGATAAATATATAATGTATTATCGCAAATTAGTTTTTTTTTAATGTATTGTAACTATACATGTTAATGGTGTCTTTAAATAGTACTGTCACGTGAAAAAAGGAGGATTCAATAGTGAATGCAGCAAATATCAGTTTATTAAGAAAAATAGCAGCAGGGAAAATAGCAAGGGTCAGGCGTCGTGGGTGCAGATGGCAACGTTTTTCTTGGTAGCGCAGAGACTGCAATGGGCAAACCAGTCCTCCGACAAGAGTCCAACAGGTATTTTTTTAGTGCATTCAAGTACTTTTGTTCACCTGGGTCCCCCTGCTTCTCCAGGTGATGTCAGAGCTATACCACACCATAGACCGGACTATAGCCCTAAAGTACCCTCTGCGGTTGGTCAGCCAGTTATCCAGCAGGCTCTCTTTCCTCCACCTCATGAGATTCCAGAGCAAGAAAGCCTCAATTTGTTATGTCCTGTTCGTGCTATGAGGATTTATGTTTACCACTCAAGCCAGTGGTGTAGATCCTCTTAGCTTTTGGTCTGTTTTTGGTGGCTACAGCAGAGGTAATGTGGTCACCAAGCAGCATATTTTGCATTGCATCACCCTCTCCTATGAGGCGTGCAGAATTGCTTGCCTTTATGGGTCAGGGCCCACTCCACTGTGTTACGTCTTCTAAGGCTCTTGCTAAGGATTGACCCTTACATAACGTGCTTCAGCAGGTTGGTCCTCTCCACACGTTTATCAGGTTTTATAGTTTGGATGCAGATTCACCATAGGGTTGTGAGTACTTCTGAGTATTCAATAAACCAACTCTGCTCATTTTTACCATCACTTGACATCCTGCTTTCTGCTCTTGGCTTTCTCAGTCGAACTCTCAGGCTGATAGAAGACTGTTTCAGTTACAGTAAAGTCTTGTCTGGTACACAAAACTGTACTGAATCTGATTATTGTATTGTATTAAATGTATGTGTCACATCATGCTATTAGATGCACCTAACGTAACATATAATGAATTAAGAATGCTTTTAAATTTTGTACTGTGTACTTTTGTTCCATGCAAATATAGGCTACATTTACCAATATCTGCACTGACAGACAAAGCACACCCTAATTGGGATGTATTTAGTACTACTATTACTAATATCCTACAGATAAAGCCTGTACGCATACACATAGCAGAAATGGAACACACTCTATACAGCACAATCATATCGGTGTGCGTTAAGACCATATCAAAATAAATCTTTCAAGATAGCTCAATACAAATAAATCAATACAGACTTTATAAATTCTGTTTAACAAATTAGCAGTCGTTTACATGTAGTCATAAATGCTAATTGTCTGACTCAACACATCACTGACAAAGTATTTTAAAATGGGAACTTGCAAATTTGACTGTTTTCTTCAAGTTGTATCCTTCAAATACAGTACTATGTTTCGTAATTGTTTGAAGATGCCTTCACACGACATCAACACCTCTGTGCAGCTGCGATTGTACAGTAAGATATTATCATTGGACCTATTCAAACTGGACAATGGACCATTCGACCACTGAATCCAGCAGTGTCTGCCATAATATTCCACCGATCATCATTCTCACTAAAATATTTTGTCATAAATAAATTATGGTGCGCCTAGCACTCCTCGCTGTCATTAAAACAGTGTGTCACAGGAAAAGTGATCGAAAGTAGCACATCCACTATCTAAATTCATTTAATTTTTGTTTAACTTCCGTGTAACGACAATGTAATTTCAGTGCTTATCGCCTTAATGAAAGTGGAATATTAATGTTAATGTTTCTATCAAAATGAAAACAAGAGTTTAAAATCGTTCAGTTTTCTTCATTACTTTTCACACTCTAGTAAGAGTTTGTATGCATGGTCTAGAGTTTCTGTACGGTAGGCACATATTTAAGGCAAGTTTATTTTTTATAAATCCCGGAGTTTTCCACGCACATTTCTATGCCCATTTTGTGCATATGCAACAGTTATAAACGAGGCCCCAGATCTGTGGGTTGTTGCTAGGGCCGGAGTCTGATCAGTCCTAGTCAGGATGCCTGCGTGAGGGTGTATGATATTCAAAAGACCAGAAACATCCTGTGATCCCAGGTAATATCACTGAGGACCTGCCCTAGCCTCCTGAGACCCAAGCATAGACTTTTGTTCACTGTAGTAGACATTATATATTAACAAATTTCTCTGACACCATACGTGTCACAGTTTTAAGTCTGGGTGACTGGTAAAGAGCACATTCAGGGCTTTTCCGAGATATCAAATGTTTGGAAGTTAGTTTCACCATGACAACTCCATCTCCTTGGTCTTTAAATATATGACTGACATTGATTGATTGATCAAATGTAGCACTTATGGAAATATGATAATACTTTGTAATTGTCATTTAAATCTGACTTATTTTCAAATTGTTTGTCATAGATCAACATCTCAGTAAATTGTTATGGGGTTTCAAATATGACTTGTTTGTTTCAGAATATGACTTTCTGTTACGAAACATCAATTTCAAACTTATATCAAAGAAATTATATATCAATAATTTTTAGATGTTCTTATGAAAATGTTGCCAATTATTACTCCCATTATTACACTTCTTTTTTCATTACATGTTTTTCCAAGAGCACATTAATATGCAAATTAGATACAATGTATCAATGCATTGTGTAGAATGGGAAAACCCGATTATAGCCTTTTTACACACGTCATATAAAGTAAAATAGTCATTAGTCATTATCAAATCATTCTGTTATATCTTTCATAACATAGTTGAGAATAAATCTTTATACAATGTTTGGTTAAAGAAAATCCTGAAACCTAAAAATTGATTGGTGAAATCCATTGTTTTTGCTTATACATGTCTATTCATGACATTGTTATTTTTGAATAACAGGGTCCTGATGTCCAGTGGACATTGCATAACATATGAATATTTTTTTTTCAAATTTTTTTTCTTTTTTCCCCCAGGAGGCTAGTGTAGCACCACAAAGATTTTCTGAAAGTCCAAGGTGATGTAAAAGATCTGCTTTTCCCAGTGAACACAAATATTCAATTTTAAATCAATACCTCAATTATAGTTCACAAAAGCGTGAAGGGCCTTTGTGTCATTGTAGCATTCTATATTTGCCAAGACTGAACAAATGAAAAATGATTGAAACATTTAGATTTCTTTATTTACAAATTTCTATTTTTTGTATTCCCTTTTTTTTTTATATGTGTTTTTTCCCAGAACTTTTTTTCCCATCAGTTTTTAGAAATTGGATGCAGGCAAATATCATCATATCAACAGTTTTTTTCTTGATGTAAGACAGTTGCAAATATATGTAAATATAATACAAATATCCAGTAAGTCGAAATGCAGAAACAGCTGGTGGATTAAGAAATATCAGGGTCAGCCATCTGATTTCCTGGATAAAAAAAAAGAAAGGGAGGCGAGAGAGAACAATGCTTCTTTTTCCATTTATGAAAATAAGCTGACTGAACAGAAAAAACATCTCCTGTATGTACTTCATTGTGTTTACATGAACATATGTATTACATATATAAAAGGATACAAAATACTTCATAATAATACTTATAAAATAATGAGATTATAGGCTGCTCAATTCTATTCTGTTATCCTGTTATAGTATTTTTTATTTTATTTTTTACAAATAAACTTAAATTGTTTATAACATATGAATAATACATGGTTAAACACTCCAAAACACATCAAAAGACAATTAATATTCAGTAATATTATCAATTTGATGCACTGACACTATCGGTTGGGGTATCGGTTGGGGTTTAGGGGTGTTGGGGGTGAACTGAATTGAACCGAACTGAGCTGAATAATGTCACATCTTCTGTCGAACTGCTTAAAGCTGAAAATAATATTATTTTTACAATACATTTTACAGCATTTGACAGTTATTAACCTGAACTGAAACAACACTGAAATAAACTGAGCTGTAATGACAGCTGTAATAAAATGAATTGCTTTGAAACTAATCTATAAAGCGCTATGTAAATAAATAACACTTTACAATAAGGTTCCATTTGTTAATATTAGTTAACTGCATTAGGTAACGTGAACTAACAATAAAAAATACTTCTAAAGCATTTATTAATCTTAGATAATGTTTATTTTAACATTTATTAACACATTATTAAAATCAAAAGTTGTTCAATCAAAATCTGTTAATATTAATTAATGGTATTGAGCTAACATGAACAGTTGTATTTTTATTACCTAACATTAAGAAAGACCAATAAAAACTTTAACAAATGAATTGCTCATTGTTAGTTAACGCTAGTTAATATATTAACAAATGGAACCTTATTGTAAAGTGTTAATTATAAATGTGATTTGATTTGACCAACAGAGCGCTCTAATTTCTGCAACATGAATGTTAGCAAACAGACTTTAACAACAAAAAAATCAACATGTAAAAATAAATATTTTTCTGTTTTATTATTAAACCAATGTTTTTAGCAAGAACATACAGTTCTTGAAACTTGTACAATCATGAAATGAATTGTGGTTAATGAATTTAATATATTGACAGCCCTTGTTTCTGTTAAAAAGTGTGAAATATAGCATAATTACAGCAAAAATCCCAAAGGAAATGTATTGGCTATAGAACCCCACTGAACCATTTTTCTAAAAGTGAAATTGGGGTGTGTTAATGAATAAACACAAACACATCTAAAATTCAGTAAGAGCACTAATCTCATGATCATTTCATAAGACAATTCAGTTTATGTATGATTTATCACATCATACTCAATGTTTAAAACAAGACAACGACACAAGAATAATTTGCTTTCAGTTCTGTTTATTATGTCATCAGATATTAATGTACTTTGTAAACTTGTGAATGTTTTACTATGCCATAAAACATTTTAAGGAAGTTTATGCTCTTCTTGTTTTGTATATTTGATTTCAGATCTACTCATATGATGTAAATAAGGTTATATCAGGTGTAAACAGTGATTGACAAGCATTAATCTGAAGGGTGGGGAGGGGTGGGGTGCTATAAACCATTAATACTCATTTAATTAGAGAGAATAAGCACCCCGTCCTCCTTTTGTCAATCACTGTGTCACACCCCCCACCACACAACACACTACACCACATCACCATCTGCGGCGCTATTTTCTTTCTTTCTTTTCTTTATGGATTTTTTCCCCTTACAGTGCACAGTGTGTGTTCATCTATTAACATACCTAATTCATTAAAGGAGCATGTAATATTGTCAGCTAGTAGTTGTAATTGGTACTGCAGTCCAAATTCAAAATATTGGAGAGATTTGTTTTTCCCCCTCCTCCTCCTCAGACTCGACACTCATCATGTGAGTTGCCAGATTGAGGACAAGCAACAAGAACTAGCACAATTTTGACAATTCAGTTTATAGACAAAATAATTTAAAACATTTTATAAAGTTTGCATATGTATCATATGGCACAGGTTATGTTTTATACTGTATTTTTTTTATTCAATTTAATTTTATAATAATTTATAATCACACATATAAGTAGACTTCTAACAATTACTGGAACATTAACATCCTGGAAACCCTAGGAATAGAGAGAGGAACTATTTGAAATGAGAAGTGAAGGCAGTGCAAGTCACCAACTTCACTCAAAAATCAGATAGGCTACTCTAACGTGCAATGTGTTGAGGAAGAAACTGAAATATCGCTCAAACAGATCAATCTCATTAGACAACTTGTGTAATTAATGGTTGTCCCACAGTAAAGAAATCCAAAATTCCTTTCTTTGCATTTTCTAGACTAGCAATTTATGTATTTATTGGCAATTACTGTATAAAGATACATTAACTTGCAAAAACTTACAAAGAAAGGTTTTTTTTCAAAAGAAATGCCAATTAGAGGAAGTATACCACAACAACAACGAAATGATTATTTAATATAATGTGCATTGCATATTTTCATTGTACATATCCTTTAAAAAGGTGTATTGCAAATTTTGTATTTAAAATGTTCACCCCACAAAAGGACACAGACTAAAGAGAAAGATAATAAAGATAATTTTGTTCCACAATGAAACAAAAGTCTATCAGCCCTGACAGTACAACAGCTCTTTCGTAAAAATAGACAAAAACACTGAACTGAAATGACATTGTTGTGTTCAACTGTGGAAAAACATTAACAGGATTGTGACAAATTATGTTGCTACACCAATATCCAGTGAAAGAAAATATTTTTGTGATTTGTGAAACAACATATATCCACATATAACATGCTATATATTTATAGCTGTAAAAGATGATAAATTATCAGAATAACCCAGTATATAGAAGTTGATGGGATACAGGATATAGAAGAAATGAATCATTATTCAGAACATATTTAAAAGTCAGGGAATAATTAACATAAGATTAATCAAGAAAACAACAAAATATTTACCTCAGTGTAATTGACTGAGCACAATCAGCACTTATGTTAGCATTGATTTGTTGTCTATTTTTGTACATACACTACCGTTCAGAAGTTTGGGGTCGATATGCTTTTAACATGTTTTTGAAAGAAGTCTCTTCTGCTCTCTAAGGCATTTATTTGATCAAAAATACAATAAGACAGTAATATTGTGAAATATTAGTACAATTTAAAATAACTGCTTTCTATTGTAATATATTTTAAAATTTAATTTATTCATGTGATGACGAAGATGAATTTTTAGTAGTCATTCTTTGATGAACAGAAAAATGAAAAGAACATTTGAAAAGCATTAGTATGAAATGTAATTTTTTGTAACAATTTAAATGTCTTAACTGTCGCTTTTGATGCATTCTTGCAGAATAAATATAAACTTAATTCAATATAAGAAATAAAAATAACGTACTGACCCAAAACTTTTGATTTTGTCTTTAGTGTGATGTATCTCTACATATAAAATAAGAAAGGTATTGCTACAAGCAATAGAAAAAATGATAGCAAAGAGTTTTGTGGAAGAGATGTTGCAGAAGATGGAATTGTTGAGGAAGTAGGAGTAGAAGTAGAAGTACGAACAGAAGTAGAAGCAGAAGTAGGAGCAGAAGTAGGAGCAGAAGTACGAGTAGAAGTAGAAGTAGAAGTACGAGTAGAAGTAGAAGTACGAGTAGAAGTAGAAGCAGAAGTAGGAGCAGAAGTAGGAGCAGAAGTACGAGTAGAAGTAGAAGTAGAAGTACGAGTAGAAGTAGAAGTAGGAGCAGAAGTAGGAAGAGGAGGAAGAGGAGGAAGATCAGGACAGGTGTAATTGTTGTCAGAATCTGTTCCAGCGGAGGTAAACTGCACAAAGCCTGGAGGATCGTTGCACATGAAGGAGGTGATCCATTCCTGATAGCGGGATACTCTGGTGTAAACTCCGGGATATTCAGGTCGGGCACAGCCAAACCCAAAACTAACGATACCAGACTGGACCCATACAGGGCTCTGATTGCTCACCATTGGACCTCCTGAATCTCCCTGAAAATACAAATCAATGCAATCATTGTAAAAAGAGACATACATGGTTGTTCAAGAGAATCAGAATCCACTTTTATTGCCAAGTACAACAACATGTACAAGGAATTTGCTTTGGTATGCAGGTGCTTAAAAAAGAATTAAGAAATAAAAAGAAAAATAACAATTTAAATAACACATAAATAATAATAAAATATACATATGATAAGAATACACAATTTTAAAAAGTTAGTGTAAGCGCAGCTTGCAGACTGATTAATGTGTGTAAGAAGTATTAATAAGGCCAGTAGCAACTGGAAAAAGCCGTTTTTGTGGCGTGAGGTTTTTGACTTTATAGACTGCAGTCTTCTGCCCGAAGGGAGAACCTCAAAAAGTTTATGTCCAGGGTGAGAGTGATCGGCCACGATCTTAGCTGCCCTCCTTAGTGTCCTTGAAGTATACAGGTCATGGAGAGATGGCAAACTACAAACAATCACTTTCTCCGCAGAGTGAATAACACGCTGTAGAGTCTGCTTTTATCCTTAGCAGTGGCAGCAGCATACCAGATGGTAATAGAGGAGGTTAATATTGACTCAATGATGGAAGTATAAAAGTGCACCATCATTGTCCTCGGCAGATTAAACTTCTTCAACTGCCGCAGGAAGTACATCCGTTGGTGAGCTCTTTTAATCACGGAATTGATGTTTAAGTCCCACTTTAGATCCCGGGTAATGATAGTTCCCAAGAAGCGGAAAGAATCCACACTCTCAACTGGGAAGTCATTCAATGTGACAGGGGTATATGGGGCTGGATTTTTCCAAAAATCCACCACCATTTCCATTTTTTTCACAGTATTGAACTCGATTGTTCTGACTGTTCTGACTGCACCAGATGGTCAATTTCCCACCTGTAAGCAACCTCATCCCCTCCGGAGATAAGCCCGATGAGGGTGGTGTCATCCGCAAACTTTAATAGTTTAACAGACTGGTGGCTGGAGGTGCAGCTGGTGGTGTACAGGGAAAAAAGTAGAGGAGACGGCACACAACCTTGAGGTACTAATGGTCTGATAGTCAGAAACCTGTTTTCCCACTCTCACTTGCTGAGTTCTGTCAGTCAGAAAGTCCGTAATCCATTTGCAGATGGAGTAAGGTACACTCAGCTCGGAGAGTTTGTCCTGTAGCAGAACAGGGATGATATTACTAAAAGCAGAACTAAAATCCACAAACAGGATCCTAGCGTAGGTTCCTGGTGAATCTAGATGCTGAAGAATGAAGTGACGAGCCATGTTTACTGCATCATCTACAGATCTGTTTGCTCTATATGCAAACTGCAGAAGGTCCAAAAGAGAGTCTGTGATGGATTTGAGGTGTGAAATCACAAGGCACTCAAAAGACTTCATTACTACAGATGTTAGTGCAACGGGTCTATAATCGTTAAGGCATGTGATCCTGGATTTTTTTGGAACAGGGATATAGGTCGAAGTCTTAAAGCAGGCTGGTATGTGACAAGTTTCCAGTGAGGTGTTAAAGATGTCTGTAAACACTGGAGACAACTGATCAGCACAATACTTCAGAGTGGATGGAGAGACAGAATCTGGTCCCGCTGCTTTACGGTGTTTCTGTCTCTTGAAAATACTGTTCACATCTCTCTCCCGAATGTAGAGAGTCTTTTTTGTGGTGGGGGGGAGTGAAAGTGAAAGTGAGGTTGAGAAAGAGGGGGCCTTTGAGTAATGCATCTGTGAAGAGGCCTCGGCTCCTGCTGTAGTGGGTGTGATGAAGCTGATGGGCTGGAGATGATGCTGATGGCTAATATCGCTAATATTGTAGGGGATGGTGTCCCATTTTTTGTCAAAGCGACAACAGAAGTTGTTCAGGTTGTTGGCCAGAAGCAGGTCATTAGCATTGGCAGAGTGGGGGCTTTAGGTGTACAATTTGTGATTTGCCTGAGCCCTTTTCAGACAGAAGTCTGCTAGTCATTTGCTAAGAATTGCGGTTGTAATTTATCAGAATACAGCTGTTTAGCTTCTCTCACTGCCTTGCTAAACTTGTATTTTAAATTGTAATAATATTTCAAAACTTAACTTTTTTATTATATTTTTGATCAAATAAATGTAGCCTCAATGAGCAGGAGACTTCTCTCAAAAATTTGATGGCAGGCGGCTCTCTGTCTCTTATGTTTGTATAAATATGTATGTTTGAATAAATCTGCTACCATTTAAATGTTTTGTTATTAAAAAGTTTATATAAAAAGGGTCAATTCAAATGTTTGTACAACTCAGTTTCTATTTGAGTGTTGATTATTAAATACAATGAATTGATTATTAAATAAAATGTATGTTCGGTTTCAGTTTTCAGTTGGAAATGCCCCCATAATTCAAGATTTGAATTGCTCCTGTATGAGTTGTTTTTTTTAAATATTGATAACATAACATAGTTTAGCAATATCACACGAGCAAGAGTGCTGTTTTCCCGAATAGCAGCATCATTGCAAATGCGATACTCATTTATACATATCTTCAATAAACAATGAATTAATATTAAGTGAAAATTTTTTTGCCACAAGTAAATTTGGACTTTTTTGCTCTGTTTTAACAACAAAAATCAGAGATTGTCTTATTACTAAGAGATACCAAGCTCAGAGGCCAAAAGCTTTAGATATACAAAGACAGCGCACACACATTATTTATGAATGGGACAAAGTTTAACATGCAATATGGTGGAATAGGTCCCGCCTTCTTAACAAAAGAGCCAGTTGCTGATTGGATTTCAGGATTTACCAATTTGCAGGATTTCACAAGTTGCAAATATGGCTGCCGAGTGAACAGACTTTTCTTGAAAGGGATTTTGTCTGAGGCTCAATGAATTACTCATTAAAACTTGTCGCACATACTGGCAGTTTCCTGATAGCCTCAAAAAATCTTTCAAAGATTGGTCATGAACCTCACAATTTTCAGAAAGCCTATTTATTTATTTTTAATTTTAAACACTTATTGTTTAACAGGGTTTGTGTACCTGACATGAGTCCTTGCCTCCCTCCAGTAGACCAGCACAGATCATGTTGTCTGTTATCTCTCCAACTCCATAGAGGCAGTTGCACTGTCTGTTACCAATTACAGGAACCTCCACTTCCTGTAGAACATTAGGGGACGGGAGGGACACTGTAGGAAAGATATGAGAAGTTATTCACTCTTCATAGTCACTAACTATCTCATTTCGAATGGAATTGTGAAAGGCGTTTCATGTTGAGTTTAATGTAACTAAGTGAAGCAAAATTGAATTCTCACCTTGTAATGATACAAGATATCCAGGACACAAGAGGGTGCTGTTGTATAATGGAGGTTCATAGACTAGTAGTGACTGTGTGGATGTATTGGTTAATGGATTAAAGCATTACAGTCTAGCATCCGATGGAGTAAGTCTCATTCACATTACATGGCGTCAGAACGGACAAATCCTCGCCAAAATGGAAGCACTAAAAGCACCAGACCCGCTGAGATTGGATGGAAATATCGCAGACAATTGGAAAAAATGGAAACAAAAATTCGAACTTTACATGACCGCTACAGGCATTGAAGGAAAAGCTCAAAAAGTACAAAGCAGCACGTTACTTCACGTCATCGGGGATGAGGCTCTAGAAATTTACAACACTTTTGAATTCACGCAGCAGGAGGACAGATTAAAACTCAAGGTACTACTAGACAAATTCGAGGAACATTTTACCCCACACAGGAATGTAACGTTTGAGAGACATGTGTTCAACACACGTGTTCAGGCTCCCGGTGAAAACATAGACCAGTTTGTTACTGACTTAAGAACAAAGGCCAGGTCATGTGAGTACGGAGATTTATGTGACAGTCTAATAAAAGACCGAATAGTCGTGGGAATAAGGGATGACCAAATAAGAGCCAAGTTGTTGAGAACAATGGATTTAGATCTGCCCAAGCTGTGTCTATATGTCGCACTGCGGAGGCGAGCCGCACGCAAATGGACAAATTGCAAACAGCACAAGCCGAGTGCGTTGTCAATGAAGTTAAAAGGGAGCGCGCAAAAAAATCTCAAATGTCATTTGTCACGTCACGCAGGCAAAACATGATACAGGACTGTAAATACTGTGGCAGAGACCACCAGAGGCGGAAATGTCCCGCCTATGGAGAAAAATGCAAGAAATGCGGAAAAATGAATCACTTTTCAAGCAAGTGCATGTCCAAAACATTGTCATATGCAACAAAAAAGCCAATACACATGGTAGAAGAACATTCTGACTCAGATTCAGAAGAAATGTTTATAGACATGGTAAAATCAAATTATGGCGAAGACTGGAAAGTAGACCTCATAATAAATGACAGGAAAATAAGATTTAAAATAGACACAGGAGCTCAATGCAATATCATACCAGAATCAATCCACAGACAGACTGGTGCACAACTTGGGAAGTCTAAAGCAAAGTTAGTGACTTATGGAGGGCAATGTTTAAAGCCAATAGGAAAATGCCTGTTGCTGACAGAATACAAAAAAAGATTCCATCATGTTGAATTCCAAGTTATAAATCAGAGTGCAACACCACTACTAGGACTAACAACCTGTGTTCGCCTTGGGCTCATAAAACGCATCAGTGAGGTAAAGACATGGCCAATTCAAGATATACAGGAGAAGTATGCAGATGTATTTGATGGACTGGGCTGTTTTGAAGGAGAACAGCACATCAAGATTAGAGCGGACGCACAACCCATCATCCATGCTCCAAGAAAGGTCCCCGTGGCCTTGAGAGACAAAGTAAAGGCAGAACTGACAAGAATGGAAAACCTGGACGTCATTGAAAAAGTAACAGAACCCAGGCAGTGGGTAAGCAGCATGGTCACGGTATGGAAACCAGAAAAACAGAAGATCCGGATATGCATGGACCCCAAGGACTTGAATGCTGCTATCGAAAGGGAACACTACCCCTTGAGGACAATCGAAGAAGTGATGGCTCGGATGGCAGGAGCTAAAGTGTTCAGCACACTAGATGCTCAATGTGGATACTGGCAGGTTAAGTTGGATAAAAAAAAGTTCAGAGCTGTGCACTTTTAACACCCCATTCGGTCGCTACGCATACAAAAGGCTACCCTTTGGAATAAATACAGCTGGAGAAATATTTCAAAGACTCATGACTGAAATGTTCGAGGACATGGAAGGAGTAGAGGTAATAGTTGACGACATCCTTGTATGGGGGGAAAACGAAGAGCAGCACAACCAGAGGCTGAAAAGGGTGCTGGAGCGAGTGAGAGAAAAGAACATAAAACTCAACTCAGGAAAATGCACAAATAGAAAAGGAGTTGGCTGCCATCATGTTTGGATGCGACAAGTTCTACCAGTATCTGTTCGAACGGGAGTTCGAAGTTGAAACAGACCACAAACCTTTGGAAACCATAATGAAAAAACCATTGGCCGAGACCCCACTAAGACTTCAGAAAATGCTCCTCAGGCTCCAGAAATACAACATGACTGTGAAATACAAAAAAGGAAAGGAACTTTACGTGGCTGATGCCCTGAGCAGAAACTTTTTAAAGGACACAGACGAAAATGAAGATAAAGATGATATACAAGTGTGTGCTGTGATGTGCTTACCCATAGCAGCCGCCAGACTCCAGGAAATACTCACAGAAACTGAAAAGGATTCAACCCTCACAGCAGTAAAAAAGTTCCTCCTCCAGGGCTGGCCAGATAAAAGATCAGAAACACCGGACGAGACCAAAGTGTACTGGGACTACAAGAGTGAAATGACAGTAGAAGATGGGCTGATATTCAAAGGCAACAAATTAGTGATACCAAACACCCTGAGAAGGATGATGCTGAAAAAAGTGCACTCCAGCCACCAAGGGATCGAAAAAACGAGGAGACTAGCAAGAGATGTCATATTCTGGCCGGGGATGCAAGCTCAGATAGCTGACACAGTCTCAAGATGTGCTATATGCAACACTTACAGAAAGCAGAATAGAAAGGAGCCCATGATTGGACATGACATACCGGAAAGGCCATGGCAAAAAGTAGCTACTGATATTTTCGAACTCGATGGAGAACACTATCTCGTCCTGATTGACTACTATTCGAACTTTATCGAATTAAGCAAGCTAAACACCATAACAAGCCAAGCAGTCATAAAAATCTGCAAACAGCAGTTCTCCCGGCATGGCATACTCGATGAAGTTTGCTCTGACAACGGCACACAGTATTCCTCCACCGAATTCAGGACGTTCAGTGAGGAGTACGGATTCAATCATGTCACATCATCTCCTACATACCCCCAATCCAACGGGAAAGCTGAAAAGGGAGTACAGATAGCAAAAAGCCTTCTCAAGAAAGCCAAGGCTGACAAACGAGACCCTCACCTCGCACTCCTGGACTATCGAAATACACCCCTGGATGGACTACCCTCACCTGCACAGCTGCTTATGGGCCGCAGAACAAAGACAAGACTGCCCACAACACAAACACTGCTCCAACCTAGAACAATAGAAGGGGTGCAGGATAGAATGAAGGTCAACCAAGACAGAGAGAAACACTACTATGACAGAGGATCACGCGTGCTGCCAGCCCTTAGCCCAGGAGACACCGTGAGGTTAAGGGAGGGCAAGCAGTGGAGACCGGCTAAAGCAGTAAAACCAAGACCCGAGCCACGGTCATACCTAGTGGAAGCAGACGGACAGCAATACAGGCGAAATAGAAGAGAGCTCATCAAAACAGAGGAAGACACCCCAGCATGTACAGAGGGGAAAGAAGAGAACACTGAGAAAAAAGAAAGACGATACACATTCAGAAAACCCAAACCAAAAGAAAGACTGAACTTGTAACAGAGAGAATGAACTTAACTGAAATACAAATACTTGAGAACAGGTTTAACTCATAACATTTGTTATCCCCTTACAGGTTACCTATATGAGCGTTCTTACTTAAATAATGCCTTCCTGAAATTTTCATTTATAAACGTTTTTCCTTTACAGGAGGTAGTTACAGAAAGCATCCTGACTTTTAAATGCTGCCATTTTAAGTTCAACCTCATGCAGTACTGTTGCCCTATATCTCTGTTAAATCACTTTAGAAAAGGGGAGATGTAATGATACAAGATATCCAGGCGCTGTTGTATAATGGAGGTTCATAGACTAGTAGTGGCTGTATGGATGTATTGGTTAATGGATTAAAGCATTACAGTCTAGCATCCGATGGAGTAAGTCTCATTCACATTACACACCTCCTTCATCAATGTTTCCCCATCCAGTGATCCAGCTCCCTGTGCCGCTGTTAAACACACTGCCATCAGCTGCTAGACACACGGGGCTGATGTAGTCAGTGAAGGTGACGGGAAAGCTCAATTTGAGTAGAGCGATATCATTGTCATTTGTAAGATAGTTGTAACTGGGATGATTGATGACTGTCCTCACATCTCTGTACACTTCGTTTGGGTTGAAGCCTTCCTGGGTCTGACGCCCCAAAACCACAGTTAAAGAAAAGATGGCATCATTGGCGAAGCTAAAGAAATAAACAGAGAAAGTAGTCAAGAAGAGTGTTAAATGTGTAAAGCCTGACATATGAAATAACTTAAAATCTTTTTTTTTCTTTTTTAAACTTTTTTAACATAGCCAGGCCGGGGTCTCAGTACCACATGGCCGTCGCCCGGCCCGAACTCTAGGCACGATTCGTCAACCAAAAATGCCTGCAGGTCCCCTACCCTCTTGATAGAGGCCAATGCAACCAGCAGCAAAGTCTTCATAGACAGAATCCTTAAGTCTGCTGACTGCAAGGGCTCAAAGGGAGCATTCTGGAGTGCTTGAAGCACCAGAGTAAGGTCCCAAGAGGGTATGGAGGGAGGTCGAGGAGGATTTAACTGTATCGCCCCCTAAGGAACCTGACGACCAGGTCGTGCTAACCAACAAATTTGCCATTGATATGGTCATGGTATGCGGATATTGTGGCAGCATGAACTTTCAGGGTGGAGGGCAACAGCCTATGCTCCAACTCTTGCTGCAAGAAGGAAAGCACGACTCTATTCGGGGATCTTCTCTGCGAGAAGAACATCCTTCGATGAACAGGTTCCACTTCAAGGTGTAAGCACGTCTTGTAGACGATGCACATGCTGAAGTGATGGTGTTAAGTACCTCAGGGGGTAAGTCACCTAGAACCTCAGCGTCCCAAGTAGGGACTGTAGAACCCTGACCTCATATCAGCTGGAGGGACTGGCTCTATCGCGTCCTTCGCCAGTAGGACCATGATCTCTGCACGCAAGACATGGGCATCGACAGCTTTCACTGAAGTCAAGTGGATGCCCTTGAACTTTGGGGGACACCGGGTGATTTGAATCGCATAGCCGAGCCTGATGGTCCAAATGAGCCAGTGAGATGCAGTTCGGGGGGCTCTCTTTGTAAGGCAGTCTGGCTCCTCGGTGCCACTTGGATGGAAGCTGCGGTGGTGGCGGCGTGGGAGTGGAGGCAGCTGTGATGTGACTGATGGCCTCAGACTGCTTCTGTACAGCCAAGAACTGCTGGGCAAATTTCTCGACCACATCACCGAAGAGGCCGGTCTGGGACATGGGAGAATTAAGGAACCTGACTTTGTCGTTATCCCTCTTGTCAGCCAGACACAGCCAGAGATGGCCTGTGTGCCTTGGCCTTGTGGACCTGCAACCACGCCATAGCATGTAAGGTACAAGCGGCTTCCTGGCAGGGCTTACCAGGCCTGCAGGGAAGCCGCTTCTGCCTTATACGCTATGGTCCGACGAGTGCTTAGAGGCCCGGGAGGGAAGGCACGGCTCTCCCCGCCAGTTGCATAGCAGGGGGGATATGCGTGCTTCACCGCACTGCCATCAAGGGTAGTGATGGAGGAGGAGCCACTGGAGCAGTTTCTAGCAGTAAAAGGTGCCGTCCACGTTCCGGTGAGCTCCTCATGCAGAAAGGAACCGGGGTAGGTGGCTGAGAACCGGCTCGTGCCACCCCGAGAAACCAATTATCCAACCGCGAGGGCTCAGGACATGGTGGAGGGTTCTACACGAGCCCGACCCTGTTTGGGGCCCGGTAAAGCATAGCTATCATCTCCGGATCCGAATCGGGCACCGTGACTGTTCCCGAAGGAGGCAGCACCACAGAGTCATCCTTTCCAGAGAAGTCTGGCTCACTCTCTGATGTATCCCAAAGGATACACTGGTGCACACCTTTGAGATGGCAAAGAGCGATCCATTGGCAGCTCTACAGGCTGTGGAGTGCAAAATGAGTGAGGGTTCCTAGGGGGTTGGTTCCCTGAAGGAACCGCGCTTACTGTGATCCTCAGATCACCAGCATCACTGCCCGAAGCAACCCTGTGAGGACAATTGTATCAAGGCAGTGGCACCGGGACTCCACCCCTCTTAGAAGGTGCTCACTTCTTACCAGCCACTAGAACAGCTTTTAAGCACTCAATAGCGCACTGTTACGTAGACGAATACATACAGGTCCTTCTCAAAAAATTAGCATATTGTGATAAAGTTCATTATTTTCCATAATGTAATGATAAAAATTAAACTTTCATATATTTTAGATTCATTGCACACCAACTGAAATATTTCAGGTCTTTTATTGTTTTAATACTGATGATTTTGGCATACAGCTCATGAAAACCCAAAATTCCTATCTCAAAAAATTAGCAAATTTCATCCGACCAATAAAAGAAAAGTGTTTTTAATACAAAAAAAGTCAACCTTCAAATAATTATGTTCAGTTATGCACTCAATACTTGGTCGGGAATCCTTTTGCAGAAATGACTGCTTCAATGCGGCGTGGCATGGAGGCAATCAGCCTGTGGCACTGCTGAGGTGTTATGGAGGCCCAGGATGCTTCGATAGCGGCATTAAGCTCATCCAGAGTGTTGGGTCTTGTGTCTCTCAACTTTCTCTTCACAATATTCCACAGCTAATTTTTTGAGATAGGAATTTGGGGTTTTCATGAGCTGTATGCCAAAATCATCAGTATTAAAACAATAAAAGACCTGAAATATTTCAGTTGGTGTGCAATGAATCTAAAATATATGAAAGTTTAATTTTTATCATTACATTATGGAAAATAATGAACTTTATCACAATATGCTAATTTTTTGAGAAGGACCTGTATAGAAAAAATAGACAGCAGTCTCCTTACACGCAGGTGCAGAACATGTGTGCTGGCTGGTAGTTGGCTGTAGTTGAGTTCACGTGCCGTTTTTTTTCCCCAAGCAGGCGACGCGAAGCGACAACACAGTCAGCTATTATCAGTGCTTGTTCTTTTGCGTGGGTTTGGTGTGTCCCTACCCTAACAGACTTACATAAAATGCATTAAAATATCAGTCATCACTCTATATCTGCAAATAATGTCTTGGTAAGATGATATTTAAATGCTTAGTTTTATGATCAAAACTCTGTAGTTCTAAAACATACAGTGTAATGCAATATAATATAATGACTTTCCTCAAAAGCCTGATGGATCATATTCGATACTTACATTTGAACAAGATTAAAAATAAATAAACAAATAAATAAATAAATAAATATGGATAATCAAGTAAAAAGTAGCTTCAGTCCAGTAAATGTTCATCTTCTTATTAACAATACAAAACCTATTCTTTTCAGCAAAGTTTTGATCATGTTGAGAATTTAGAGGACTTATAAATTTATATGATACAGTAGGCTTTAATAGGGCTTTAATTCCTCAATTAAAATGTAATCTACTCAAACCATCTATGAAATCAGAAATATTCAGTTGAATGAGTTTACCTATCAACACAATGGGCAGCGGTCAGCACCCACTCTTTGTTGATGAGAGAACCTCCACAGAAGTGACTGCCATCCAGAGTCAGGCTAGCTTGCCATGGCCAGCGTCCAGCTGAAGCGTTCTGACCTCCTACTATCCTGCTGCTGGTGGTAAATGTGGTTCTTCCACACACCTCAGCACTGGGAAGATTATCTGAGGCTGCAAACACAGAAGACACTAGGGGTGCAATGGTTCAAATTGCTCACGGTTCGGTTCGTATCACGGTTTTGGTACGGTTCGGTATGTGCTATGTTTAGGGAAAATAGTCAAATAAAAATAAAGAAAATAAGAACAAACAATCAAACTACAAGCAACATCACAAATAAGTACAATAAAGCAAATATTCAAATAAAATAAACAGTGCTTTTCAGGTTTTTTAGGTATCTAACAGTAGTTTTCAGGTACAGAAAATGGATAAAGTAATCAAATATAAAAAAACCACTGCATATTATCTTTACTGTATAAAATAAATAAAGATTATTCATAATTGAAGTTACAAAAGGTATTCAGTCAAGAGCAGTGAGTGATTTCTTTGTTATTTGTTGATTGATTTAACATTTTAACATATAGATTTTTTTTTCCCTTTAAGACACCCGGGTGATGATGGCGTAAATGACTGGACATTAGAACATACGGCACTCGCAGTTAACAGTTTACAAAGAGTGACTGTTTTGTCCACGCTTTATGATTATCGTTGTTGTAACGTTTTGCGCATCCATCAACTGAAACATTCATTATCTGAACTCTGTCTGTTTTCCACGTTGCTATTTTGAACAAACCATATTAACCAATATATGCGTCGTCATTCGAGATGGACCGCGGTGCAAGTGCGTACCGAACCGTAAGTGGAGAACCGTACGGTTCGATTTTTTACTTCTCAATCTGTACTGCTGCAGATGACGTCATGCACATCATTTGTTGGACCCATGTTTAAAGAGGTCATGAACTGCATTGTTTTGTTGTTTTAGAATGTTTCCTGTGATGCACTTTTACTGTTAGTTAAAATTGTTTTTTTTTTTTTGAAGGGACGTGTCTGCAGTAAGACTTCAGTGTAAATGCCCACTGCTGTGGTTGGCTAACATCTTTCAATATGATATAGCTAAGTATTACATGTGGTACCCTCTCGAAATTTTTTAGCTTGTTTTTACTAGTACAGCTCTCAAGGTTTATTAATCATGTAAAGTGTTGATTCTATTTAGATCTATGGCATTATATTTAGATTGTGGCATGACAGTTGCGGTGATGAGCGAGTAGCCGATCGCAGACATGTTGCGCACATAAATGCAGCGATCTCATCATTGCAACTCGATTTCTGCACACTAACGAATGCTTTCGTGTCCAGAACTCAGTCACTGATAAACTGGTGCTGTTTGATTGACAGCTCCAGCAATTGCAATGGGAGCGTTCTTTGATCGTTTTCTCTTTATAATTTAATCACAGCTTAAGTAACAAATAATTTTTATCCTAGCCAGACATTAGAATTAGCACGGTTACTTACGTTGTCGCATTACTGTCGAGTCTATATCGCAAATGGTGGGGTTTCACCTATCTATTACATAATAAATACTTAAGCTATCCTGTAGCTCAGTGGTTAGAGCGTGGCACTAGCAATGCCAAGGTCATGGGTTCGATCCCAGGGATTGCACATACTCGGATACAAATGTATAGTATAATGCAATGTAAGTCGCTTTGGATAAAAGCATCTGCCAAATGCATAAAATGTAAAAAAATGTAAATGTAAATAGACACACTCCAGGACAAGTTGTTCTCTGGGCTTGGTAACATTAAAAGCTGTTTTTTGACTAACTAAGAAGTTTTCAGTTCTTAAACTTACAGGATGTTCTTATAGTATGATGACCTCTTATAATAAATCAAAAACTCAAGGAAAATTAGATTTCTCAGTTCATAACCCTTTTAAATCCTGATCCTAATAAGCCTACATTTTATGTGATTACTTGAGCAAAATTATCCCCAAACCTCCTGTAATTATCAACAAATCTGTTATTTACAGTGTGTNATGCATTAAAATATCAGTCATCACTCTATATCTGCAAATAATGTCTTGGTAAGATGATATTTAAATGCTTAGTTTTATGATCAAAACTCTGTAGTTCTAAAACATACAGTGTAATGCAATATAATATAATGACTTTCCTCAAAAGCCTGATGGATCATATTCGATACTTACATTTGAACAAGATTAAAAATAAATAAACAAATAAATAAATAAATAAATATGGATAATCAAGTAAAAAGTAGCTTCAGTCCAGTAAATGTTCATCTTCTTATTAACAATACAAAACCTATTCTTTTCAGCAAAGTTTTGATCATGTTGAGAATTTAGAGGACTTATAAATTTATATGATACAGTAGGCTTTAATAGGGCTTTAATTCCTCAATTAAAATGTAATCTACTCAAACCATCTATGAAATCAGAAATATTCAGTTGAATGAGTTTACCTATCAACACAATGGGCAGCGGTCAGCACCCACTCTTTGTTGATGAGAGAACCTCCACAGAAGTGACTGCCATCCAGAGTCAGGCTAGCTTGCCATGGCCAGCGTCCAGCTGAAGCGTTCTGACCTCCTACTATCCTGCTGCTGGTGGTAAATGTGGTTCTTCCACACACCTCAGCACTGGGAAGATTATCTGAGGCTGCAAACACAGAAGACACTAGGGGTGCAACGGTTCAAATTGCTCACGGTTCGGTTCGTATCACGGTTTTGGTACGGTTCGGTATGTGCTATGTTTAGGGAAAATAGTCAAATAAAAATAAAGAAAATAAGAACAAACAATCAAACTACAAGCAACATCACAAATAAGTACAATAAAGCAAATATTCAAATAAAATAAACAGTGCTTTTCAGGTTTTTCAGGTATCTAACAGTAGTTTTCAGGTACAGAAAATGGATAAAGTAATCAAATATAAAAAAAACACTGCATATTATCTTTACTGTATAAAATAAATAAAGATTATTCATAATTGAAGTTACAAAAGGTATTCAGTCAAGAGCAGTGAGTGATTTCTTTGTTATTTGTTGATTGATTTAACATTTTAACATATAGATTTTTTTTTCCCTTTAAGACACCCGGGTGATGATGGCGTAAATGACTGGACATTAGAACATACGGCACTCGCAGTTAACAGTTTACAAAGAGTGACTGTTTTGTCCACGCTTTATGATTATCGTTGTTGTAACGTTTTGCGCATCCATCAACTGAAACATACATTATCTGAACTCTGTCTGTTTTCCATGTTGCTATTTTGAACAAACCATATTAACCAATATATGCGTCGTCATTCGAGATGGACCGCGGTGCAAGTGCGTACCGAACCGTAAGTGGAGAACCGTACGGTTCGATTTTTTACTTCTCAATCTGTACTGCTGCAGATGACGTCATGCACATCATTTGTTGGACCCATGTTTAAAGGGGTCATGAACTGCATTGTTTTGTTGTTTTAGAATGTTTCCTGTGATGCACTTTTACTGTTAGTTAAAATAGTTTTTTTTTTTTTGAAGGGGCGTGTCTGCAGTAAGACTTCAGTGTAAATGCCCACTGCTGTGATTGGCTAACATCTTTCAATATGATATAGCTAAGTATTACATGTGGTACCCTCTCGAAATTTTGCATAAAATGTAAATGTAAATAGACACATTCCAGGACAAGTTGTTCTCTGGGCTTGGTAACATTAAAAGCTGTTTTTTGACTAACTAAGAAGTTTTCAGTTCTTAAACTTACAGGATGTTCTTATAGTATGATGACCTCTTATAATAAATCAAAAACTCAAGGAAAATTAGATTTCTCAGTTCATAACCCTTTTAAATCCTGATCCTAATAAGCCTACATTTTATGTGATTACTTGAGCAAAATTATCCCCAAACCTCCTGTAATTATCAACAAATCTGTTATTTACAGTGTGT
>RJVU01028973.1:1052737-1081419 GCA_003731715.1 Anabarilius grahami
TCCCCCAAATTATGATGAAACATGATGAAATATTGAAAAATACGATCACTTAAGCTGCTGTATTCAAGCGGCCAATCAAAAGGCACTTTCACATAAGATGACTTTAAAGTTTAAACATATACCTAATAAATATCTCAACAAATAATAAAACTCAAGTAAATGATAAAACTTTATAAGTTATTGATAAGTACATTAGGTGATTGATAAGTTAATCTTTTGAAATTTTTGGATGGAAAACCCCACCAACAAAGACTTCTGCACAAATCATATGAATTCAAAAGTTTCAAAACAGCAAATCTCACTATATGGTGGAGAGTTTTTTTAGCACTCTGGTATTTCATCTACAATAATCATTAAAATGATTAAAGTTAAAAATATTAACATTTGTTGTTTGGGAAGTTGCATTCAAATATCTGAGGGGACATTTTTATGTACATTCACATTAAATGTACATTCTGTTATATGCACAATGATTTCACCAAAAACAGAGGTATCAATTATTTTAATAGAATGTAACTAAACAAATCGTCAATGTAAAATTATGTACCTTGAGGGTTTGTTCTGTCACAAAATCCTGCCAAACAAATCAGAGGCAAATGTTACATATATATCTATACTCTGTTACACAGACCATTTAAAGCAGTGGTCTCAAATTCAATTCCTGGAGGGCCACAGCTCTGCACTGTTAAAGGTGGTTGGAGCTGGTTGGAGCTCAACTGTGCAGAGCTGTGGCCCTCCAGGAATTGACTTTGAGACCACTGCTTTAAATGGTGTGTAACAGAGTATAGATATACTCTGCCAAATTTGCCATTTATCTCATTTTCAGGTGTTTAATTTTATAATTGTTTTCTCAGAACACCTGAAAATGAGATAAATGGCAAATTTCATTAAGACACATATTTACCGATTCTTTCTGATGAATTGTCGACACGAAATACCCATCTACCCATGTCATTGACATTGCTTGTGTATGACAGGTTTGTGATGTCAGAAACAGGAATTGAAAAGAAATTAGTAGAGTGAATTGTGTCATATCCAGACTGTTAATGAAAAAAACAGACACACAAAATCCATTAAATCCAAAAACATTTCACACTACTAAAAGATCATAAACTATTAATGCATTTTCCTCACTACTTTACCTCTACAGCATAGGTGGAGGTGATATGACCATAATGCATGAGTGTAAATGACAGGTTTTTTCCAGACACCAAAACCACTTGGAAGGTCGACTCCTGGAAGAGACTGGGATTTACTTATTAATGCAAGCAACATTATGGATATGCCATAAATTTCAGGTCAATGAAAATATTATGCAGTAAAAGAAAAAGAAAATCTTACTGCTTCACTGTTTCCAATGTACGGTACTTTATCCCATGTAGCAATAAAAACCCACGAGGCAGAGAAGTTCAAGTTGGGATAATATTTGTTTATGTCACTTGAAGCCCGTTTCAAGAGAGGACCGTCTGTTACTTGACGGTAAGAGATGGTTCCTTTCCTACTATTATCAATGTCTGTCCACAGTGGAGCGATGATGTCTCTAGTCGAGTATGCAGGAAAATAATAGGGATAATATTGGTAGAGTGGTTCATCAAAGGTTAGGTCTCCATTATTATTCACCTGTAGGATCAAAATGATGTTGCTTGAAAATCCAGATAACATATCTATGTGGAATATATATTAATTGATCCCATCAATGAATGCTTCTTACAAATATTTTGTCATACACATGGCCAAAGTACACAAATGGCTGCAGCAAGGGGATCAGTGGAGAACTTCCATCATCCGACTGTGGGTTTTTCTCATCCTCTACACCTCCATATGGGTAGAATATTCCTAATATTCCCAATAATATCATTATGAGTGTTTAAAGTTTTGAAGGAGGAAATTTTATAATCCCTAATTTTTTTCCATGTTACATTTCAAACAATGTGATATTCTTTGTATTAAACAGTGGCATTACCTTTCTCAGGCCCACCATCAACATGAAATACCCATCGTCCTGGTACATTGACATTGCTGGAGTTGGAGAGTTTATTTGCATCAGGCACAGGGATTGAGGAATAATTTGTTGAGTCTATTGTACCATAGCCAGCCTGAGGAAAAAAATCTATCATCATTAAAAAAAAGGTTTGCGGCAAACATAGTTCTCTAATATTTTAGTGGCAAAGTTCAGAGAGTTCTAACCTGAAACCATTGATCCGTAGAGGAGATATTTCCATAGTTCATCATGACAAAAGACAGAGAGCCACCAGAGACCAAAACAACTTGAAAAGATGAACTCTGTTACAGAAAAAGAACATTATCCTTATGGCTCATTGACAGAAAGCAATTCTGTTTTTATGTTTGATTAATTCTGCAGTGCCATAAATATAAGATATTTATCTTCCCATTTTGTGCTTTGAGATACATAAACAGCTTTCCTCTGTCACGGTTGGTTTTGGGTTTTGGTTGTGTTCATGTCTTTCATTATGTACTAATTCTCACAGCCATGGTTTCTGTTTGTCATGTTCTTTCCTTGCCATCCTGTTTCATTCCATGTGTTCCCTTAGCCATTGTGTCATGTTCTCATTAGGCTTGTTCGAGATGCATCGAACCTGCGCAGACGGATCGGCGTGTGACATCAAACTACTGCTAGAGCGTTTGGAGAGCATATGATTCCTTATGCTTTTGAATCGCTCTCGCGGTACTTTGATGTCATACACCGATCGGTCTGCGCAGGGCCGATGCATCTCGAACAAGTCTATTGGTTGTTCAAGTCAGGCGATTGTCAGTTCTGTTTTCTCATTGGTTCATTGTCTTGATTGTGTTCACAGGTGTGCCTTGTTTTATCATTAGTCTTGTGTATAATTAGCCCTCATGTCACCAATTTCTCTTGTCTAGCTTTGATGTTCTAGCGTGCGTTTCCCGAAAGCATTGTTGGTGAACCATGCTCATAAGTCCCACTGAACTCTATTGGTAACAATGGAACTAGCGACCATAGTTCGCTTCGGGAAATGCGCCCCTGTTAGTGAGTTTATGTTCGTCTTAAGCCATTTGTGAAATCAAGCCTGTTTTGGATTATGTTTTGCTACTTTGTTCTAATAAGCTGCACTTGAAACAGTTTATTGAAAAGGTTTATTGTCTATTGTCAATAGCGTAGTGATGCACTGCTCTCACATAATTAATTTTCAAACTAATCAGCTTTCTGTTGCGTGCCCAACTTGAAAATGAGTGAAATCACTCTAGATTGCATGGATTCCTATTGGAATGATTGGAATTTGCCTGTGAACTTTCACAAAGCAATGATAAATGTGTTGCGTTGGTGGAACGTGGCAAGAGGATCCAAATGTAATGGAGTTGAATAAATCAAACTAAACACAAAGAAAGTAAGTACCTGCTCACGGGGTAGTACTTTTTCAAAGTTCCTGAACTTTCGGGGGTGGGACATGGGCGCTGAACATTTTGATTGGTTGAGTTCACGCAGCATTTTGACTGGTTGACTCCATACAGTACTTTAAGCCCGGGATACACGGCACGATTTTAGCAATCCTACAAGATCATTACTTTATCACACTGTGCATAATGGATCTATTAAACTTGGGTACGACATGTATGTAGATTGTACAATGATGACAAAACCTGACAAAGAACATGGGAAACACAAGGGTTTAAAAACCATGGGTAAATGAAAGTGGTAATGGGCTGAAAAAACACACCTGGGAACAATCAAAGACTAGTAATTAACAGAGAAAACTACACAGGACACATGTGGCACAGGAAACTGGAATAAAATAGTGCAGAAAGTAACCTAAAAGTCCACATAACCGTTTTACAACTATAGTTAAAAGTCATCTTTGTTTGGAACAATTTTGATAGTTATGTTGGCCTAACATGGGTTTACCTGCATTCTTAGAGAAATAAAAACATCATGGAGAAAATGAAACTTGATCGTTCTAATTAATCAACGTCATCTGTTTAGAGACACCAAAAGATATTGGAATTAAATCGATATACCCCAAATTATTTGAATAGTGCTTGGAACACAAAATTTAAAAAAGACATTTACTTTTACCAGACTTTTACCATAGGCTAGCTTACCGACTGTGAGTTGATAAAGTATGGTATTTTATCCCAAGTGGCAATGAACAGCCATGAAGCAGTGAAGTTCAGATTGGGAAAATACTGGTTTATGTGGTTTGAGGCTACTAATAAGAGTCCGCCTCTGGTGACCTGACGATAGGAGATGGTTCCATTCACAGTGTTGTCCATGTCTGTCCAAAGTGGAGCAATAATGTCTCTGTTGACTTGCGACAGTAAATAATTGGGTACCGGCTCTGAAAGAGGCTCATCAAATGTCAAATGCCCATCGTTATTAACCTGAAGCAGAGGTAAAACAATATTATAAAGAGATTTGGCAGTACAAAATATAGACAGAAGGTCTTAAAAAGCTAAAGATTGTAAGAATGGGAAGGACTGAATGTTTGAGTGATCAGTTTGTGTAAAAGCTGAAAAAAATGGAATGTCATTCTTGTTATTCTTATTGAGATAATGAAATATATACATTCAACAGATTATTTCAGAATTATGATTTTAATTGTCTAATACTGAAAATGTCAAGACCTTTTGAGGAATCCTCAAATCCATTTATGCAAAGCTTTTTGCATCCCAGCCAAAAAGACTGGAGGCTGTAACCGCTGTTAAAGGTGCTTCAACTGAGTTAAGGCTCTGAATACTTATGTCAGAGTAACTTATTTCAGTGATCTTTTTAATAAATTTGTTTGTCTTGTCTCACTGTACATAGAAATACATACTACACAAAATTTATGAAGACAATGTGCTTACATAAGTCTGTTGATAAACACGTCCAAAATATACAAAGGGCTTTTCCAAGAATACTATTGGAGAGCTTCCATCATCTTCAGAGGGATTCTCTATGTCTCCATTTCCAAATGGGTAGAAAAGGCCTGAAACTATATATATGTATATAAATAAATAAAAAAAATAAAAAAAAATATATATATATGTTGTAATGTCCCATATTGCTACGTGTCACATTGTCTCAGCCTCTGACAGCATATCATGGACCTGATGAACTGCACTCAAAAATGGCATGAACTGGCTGAAATTTCGATCTGTTTAACTGCTTACTACAGAATTTTGGGTGAAATTTCTTTTTGATCCACACAACTTTTGATATTAGAAATGTATATGTAAAATAAACATTTCTTGAGTTTAATAAATGCTGTAAAAAATATTGCAGATTTATATTTTATACTAGCTATTATATACACTTGTACGAATAGAACCCGTTTTGTTCCACATTTTCACTCTTACCTGTCTCTTCTCCATAGCACAGAAAGCTGCTGTCTGTATTTTCACCATTAGATTTAAAAGTCACAAATCCAATGTCTGATCCATTTACATTTTCCAAGATCCAGTTTTGGAATTCGGATACTCTAGCATAACCATCAGGAGCAAATCCAGTGCCGCAAGGAACCCCAAAATTAGTGACACCGGCTAGGATCCATACAGAACCCTGCTTACACTGTAATGGACCACCAGAATCTCCCTAAAAAATGATAGAGAAGAACTTGAATTCACTATAAATATCATATACAGGCCCTTCTCAAAAAATTAGCATATTGTGATAAAGTTCATTATTTTCCATAATGTAATGATAAAAATTAAACTTTCATATATTTTAGATTCATTGCACACCAACTGAAATATTTCAGGTCTTTTATTGTTTTAATACTGATGATTTTNCGCCGTTAATCTATTCTCAAAGTTGGGTTGGGAGCTGGGTCTATACTACGCAAGCTATGATCAGGGATTAAATTGGGCCGGGGCCGTCCAGGGCTGAGCCCCGGCACATAGGCTTACGAGGGCTCGACATGCGCATGTCCAACTGTCCTGTATTAGCCGGGGCATCCTGTATATTGGGCCTAATTGATTTGTCCATACGTGACCTCCCTTGTCCGTTTATTGACTGTAACGCTGAATTGATGTGTTGTAAATCCGACAGATATGATTCTCTGAACTGTGGTGCAAACTTACATTGTGCCTTATAGATCAGCTAACATGATCATTATTAAAGGTTTTTAAACTCCAAAACACATTCACTTACATATTTGAGAACCAGAATATCAGGTAGTTGATGACATAGCTATCAAGTTTGTAAATATTTTAAATAAAAAAAGGAAAAGCGTAATAAAAACGATACATCTGTCATACAGCGCTACAATCATGAGTCGCCATGGAAATAATTAGGTGAAACGTTCTAAAAAATAATGGTCGTCTTAGGCCCCGTTTACATTAGTGCATTTTCGGTTTAAAACGCACAAGTTTACGGTTACGTCTGTCGTTTACAATATGCTGGCGTTTTCGAAACTCGAAAACAGAGACTTTTGAAAACGCTGCAAACCCTGTTTTAGTTTGAAAACACCAGGGTTGCATTTCAGTGTAAACGTACCAAAACGGAGACTTTTGAAAACAATGGCGTGGCTGCCCACGTTCGCTCTGTGTATCCTTGGTGACTGTGTAAACAATAACATGGAGACTGAACTAAAATCTTTGCTGGCTTTGTTGTAATTTTTAGCAGCCATTGTGCAGTTAAAATTTGCATTTTTTAATATTGCAGCTGCCTACATGCACAAGCAGCAACTGTTTCCAATTGTATGTGCATGCCCAGTGTGCATGAACAGTGCATTTCATGCGCATGATTTATAAATTGAGGGAACGTAAATCGTGTGCACAATTTAATTTTTTTCTTGCATGTCATGTGCGGGGCTCCGTAGGAATTCAACAATGTTGTGGGAACTGTTGTAACTTACAAAACATGCTCCTTTGCCTGTTTCTCCTCCAGCGCAGATCATTGTTGGAGTGATTGGTATGTCCAAAAAAGGGAAGTCTTGAAACCTGCAGTCACACTCCTTATTCCCCACCACATTTACCTTCACTTCCTGTAGAGTTTCAGAACTGGACTCAGCACCTAATTTTCATATCAAGAAAACAGGATTTTGAGAAATTCTGATAAAAATGGATGGATCACTGTATGATATTTAACACTATATAATTTACAAATTAAATACAAAAAGGAAATAATTAGTTTTTAAAAAGTGTTTAAATAATAAACTAATCAGGAATGTGTAAGGAGTGTAAGAAAAATAGAAAAAAATCGAAGTGAAATGCATGTCAGTGTGATGATTGACATTCTAATGATTGTCCAATAGGGGTTATGCGCAATCTAACTTCCGTTTTCTGTAAAACAGATTAGATCGCTTCCGGTTTAGGTCTTTTGTATGTGCTTCATGAAAAATTTGCTGTTTTATGCAATATAACTTAAAAGGAGCGAGCAAAGTTGAGTATAACTGATGTCCCCCGCATATGCAGATTGATATTTAAAGCTGCTGTCCGTAACTTTTTTTGTGTTCAAAATGTACAAAAATTATATAATGAGAATGTACAACATGAATCCATTTTCCAAACCATGTTTTTGTCTTACCCTGAATCATTATGGTACACTTATAATAAGTGTAATATTCAAACTATTTCAGACCGGACTGGTAGGACCCGCCGCAGAGTATCACAGTAACTGCGTGACTTGCCATAGACATACACAGAGAAAAGTAGCTCCAGCTACAATGTTCTTCCGCAAGACGTGTGCAGTTCTGTTTATTAACCACTAGAGGGCCAAAAATTGCGGACTGCTTTTTAAATTTTTCTTCTTCATACTAACATTTAGATATTTAATAGAATAAAACACCTACAACAATGTGAACTAGGTAGATTTGCTGATTACCTTAAAAGTCCATATGCCATCAGTTCATACTGCTGTTAACACTTTCTCTGACAAGCAGATGCAATGAGACCAGTTTTCCGGTTTGGTCATGTGACGTTCGACGTATACCCTATTACGTGAGATCTGAGTTGAAGTCCCTCCGCACCACTTGCTGTATGGGGGATAGCCATTTTATTCTCTCTACGAGACTGGTGAGACGAGCTGCAGCATAACTTTGATTAAAAGTTAAAAGCGTCAGAGTTTTTGTACTACGCTGGAACTGCATTCGTTTCAGCATGACAATGCAAGATGGCAAACCTCCCAGCGAGATGAACATTGTTTACTATGGGAGTTCAGTTCCAACAAACCAACACCTGAGGAATTGGGTAGTTTTGATTAGAAGTCATGGATACTGTAATCTTTATGTAAGCCTGTTGTATCCTATTTTGCCAGTACTGCCTGAAGAAAATCTGGACTTTGGTCAGGGGGCTTGTTCTAGCATTTGGTCAGAAGAGGTTCTTCCATGTATTTAGTATAGTATTTATCTATTTATTTATTTACTTACTTAGTTACTTACTGACTAAAGTAAGAGAAATCCTAAGTTTACCATTAAGGTGTAATGTCAGGTTATAGTATGTGGGTTCTTATTAAAAGTATAAGGAAAATAAATTGGCAAAAGTGTCTCACTTTACCAATATATTAAAGAGTAAGGTTTAAAATATAATGTTGTACAATAACAAGTACCATAACCAAGTACATAACCAGATTACATATAGTCCAATGCATCAAACTGATCATCATTACCTTCAAAGCCGGTTTCTCCCCATCCAGTGGACCAGCAGGTGGTGCCGTTGTGAAAGACACTGTCATTAGCAGCTAGGCGGATTGGGCTGATGTAGCTGGTAAAGTTCACTGGCTCACTCAATCTCAGCAAAGCGATGTCATTAGTGAACTGATAAGGGTTGTAGTCTGGATGTGTAATGATGGATTGGACTCCTCGACTCACCTCGTTGGGGTTAGAGATTGAAATGTTTTGGCTCTGTCTGCCCAGATAAACAGTCCAGTAACTGTCTGAGGATCTGAATGTGGAAGAAAAGGCTCTCAATGTGTTAGCTCTGTAACAAATACACTTTCACATTAAATGTACACATTTTTTGATTCATACATCTATTTTGTGTTCGTACAAGAAGGAAACGCAGTGAGCCGCAGTGAGCACCCATTCGTGGCTGATGAGGGACCCTCCACAGATGTGACTGTCAAAAACGTGTAGACTGACCTGCCAAGGCCAGTTCCCTGCAGGTGCATCATCACCTCCCACAATACGGGTGCTCAGTGAGGAAACCCCACAGTGCTGTGCTGAAGGGAATAGAGAGAACTGTAAATAATTCACCAAATCTGAGATTTTTTTTATACTTTAAACACATTATCTTTTAGTGAACTAGTGAAATAAGTCAAACACAGTGTGAGTATGTTCAAGATGAATCATTTTGTGGTTCACAATCTAGCTGTTGCAGAATCTCTGCTCATTTCAGTATTGTAGATACTGGTGATACTCCAGTCGATAGATACTCCCATCGATTGGGCATGAATAAGCTGATAATCACATCCTATGAATCCATCTTTGGCTAAATTGTTCTAAATATGCTGGAAAGAAGGTCAGATCGTTCAATGTTAGGGTTAGGTTCAGTTCAATTTGTCACGAACAATGCTTGAGTCAAGTTTACCCGTTATCTGTGCACTCCATCTCTATCAAAGAAATGAATGCCGACAACCCCAAAATACCTGTTGAATATTCGGACCTGGCTGTTGCCTTCAGCAAAACCAAGGCATCCGAGTTACCTCCTCACTCCTGCGATTGTGTAATTGACTTATTACCCGGCACCACTCCTCCTAAGGGCCGAATTTTCCCTCTGTCCCAGCCCGAATCAGCTGCAATGAAGAAGTAAATCGAAGAAGAACTCACTAAAGGCTTCATCGGACCCTCAGTCTCAGACCTTGAATTGATTATCGTGGCCTCGACGACATTACCATCAAGTTTCGATACCCCTTACCACTGGTACCTGCAGCCCTCGAACAACTAAGACAGGCCAAGTACTTCAGCAAGCAGGATCTTTACAGTGCTTACAATTTGATTCACATCAAGGAGGGAAGACTGCATTCTCCACTTCCACAGGCCACTACGAGACCTTGCCGTTCAGATTGGCAAACAGTCCCTCCGTGTACCAGTCATTTATCAACGACATCGTCCGTGACATGCTCAACCGATGGGTCATTGTATACAAACCCGATTCCAAAAAAGTTGGGACACTGTACAAATTGTGAATAAAAAAGGAATGCAATAATTTATAAATCTCATAAACTTATATTTTATTCATAATAGAATATAGATAACATATCAAATGTTGAAAGTGAGACATTTTGAAATTTCATGCCAAATATTGGCTCTTTTGGATTTCATGAGAGCTACACATTCCAAAAAAGTTGGGACAGGTAGCAATAAGAGGCCGGAAAAGTTAAATGTACATATAAGGAACAGCTGGAGGACCAATTTGCAACTTATTAGGTCAATTGGCAACATGATTGGGTATAAAAAGAGCCTCTCAGAGTGGCAGTGTCTCTCAGAAGTCAAGATGGGCAGAGGATCACCAATTCCCCCAATGCTGCGGTGAAAAATAGTGGAGCAATATCAGAAAGGAGTTTCTCAGAGAAAAATTGCAAAGAGTTTGAAGTTATCATCATCTACAGTGCATAATATCATCCAAAGATTCAGAGAATCTGGAACAATCTCTGTGCGTAAGGGTCAAGGCCGGAAAACCATACTGGATGCCCGTGATCTTCGGGCCCTTAGACGGCACTGCATCACATACAGGAATGCTACTGTAATGGAAATCACAACATGGGCTCAGGAATACTTCCAGAAAACATTGTCAGTGAACACAATCCACCGTGCCATTCGCCGTTGCCGGCTAAAACTCTATACGTCAAAAAAGAAGCCATATCTAAACATGATCCAGAAGGGCAGGCATTTTCTTTGGGCCAATGCTCATTTAAAATGGACTGTGGCAAAGTGGAAAACTGTTCTGTGGTCAGATGAATCAAAATTTGAAGTTCTTCTTTGTGGAAAACTGGGACGCCATGTCATCCGGACTAAAGAGGACAAGGACAACCCAACCCAGCGCTCAGTTCAGAAGCCTGCATCTCTGATGGTATGGGGTTGCATGAGTGCGTGTGGCATGGGCAGCTTACACATCTGGAAAGGCACCATCAATGCTGAAAGGTATATCCAAGTTCTAGAACAACATATGCTCCCATCCAGATGTCGTTTCTTTCAGGGAAGACCTTGCATTTTCCAACATGACAATGCCAGACCACATACTGCATCAATTACAACATCATCGCTGCGTAGAAGAAGGATCCGGGTACTGAAATGGCCAGCCTGCAGTCCAGATCTTTCACCCATAGAAAACATTTGGCACATCATAAAGAGGAAGATGCGACTAAGAAGACCTAAGACAGTTGACCAACTAGAAGCCTGTATTAGACAAGAATGGGACAACATTCCTATTCCTAAACTTGAGCAACTTGTCTCCTCAGTCCCCAGATGTTTGCAGACTGTTATAAAAAGAAGAGGGGATGCCACACAGTGGTAAACATGGTCTTGTCCCAACTTTTTTGATATGTGTTGATGCCATGAAATTTAAAATCAACTTATTTTTCCCTTAAAATTATACATTTTCTCAGTTTAAACATTTGATATGTCATCTATGTTGTATTCTGATTAAAATATTGAAATTTGAAACTTCCACATCATTGCATTCTGTTTTTATTCACAATTTGTACAGTGTCCCAACGTTTTTGGAATCGGGTTTGTATATCGACGATATCCTGATATACTCAAACACCCTTGATAAACACATTCAGCACATAAGATCCGTTCTTCAACGTCTAATCCAGTATCAACTCTATGCTAAAGCTGAGAGTTGTGAGTTCCATCAAACATCTACGTCATTTCTGGGGTACATCATTAGCCACGAGGGGGTAGCTATGGATGAAGGCAAGATAAAGGCAGTATAGGAATGGCCCTAACCACACACATTAAAAGAGCTACAACAATTTCTGGGGTTTGCTAATCTCTACAGGCAGTTTATAAAGAACTTCAGCAGCATTGCCGCCCCCTAACTGCCATGACCAAACGCTCTTCTCGCCTCATCTGGTCACCCAACACTCTGCAGACATTTCAAGACCTCAAGGCATGATTCACATCTGCTCCAATTCTCCATCATCCAGACCCAAGTCTCCCGTTCATAGTGGAGGTTGACGCTTCAAGCACAGGCATCGAGGCTGTACTTTCACAATGTCACAGGACCCCAGCCAAAATGTTTCCCTGTGCCTTCTGTTTATGAAAATTGTCTTCTGCCGAACAAAACTACGATGTGGCCAACTGTGAACTGCTAGCCATGAGGGAGCGCAACACCCTTTCACAATACTTACAGACCATAAAAATCTGGAATATTTACATTCAGCCAAATGCTTGAATCCCAGACAGGCAAGATGGGCCATGTTCTTCACCAGGTTCCATTTCATAGTCACTTATCGACCCGGATCCAAGAACACTAAAGCCGATGCCCTGTCCTGGCAACCTGAGAGAACTCACTTTCCTGAACCTGATGAAAACATTGTCCCTGAAAAACTGCTCGTTGCACCTGTTCAGTGGGATATCATGACCGAAATCACACAAATCAATGTCCAGAACCCTCCACCTCCTGAATGTCCTCATGACCGAACTTTTTTCCCTGAACCTCTGTGCAACATACTCCTACACCAAGTTCATGCAGTTCCCAGCTCCGGGCATCCAGGTATTACAGCCACTCTACACCTGCTCAGAAATCAATTCTGGTTGTCCACAATGTCTGCAGACACAATTCAATTCATCAATAACTGTATGGTATGCAATACCTCCAAACCAGCTGGTCTTCTCCAACCCCTACCCATCCCTCAATGTCCCTGGTTGTATATCACAATTGATTTCATTACTGATCTCCCTGAGTCTAGTGGCAACACCATCATCCTCACAGTCATTGATCATTTTTCCAAATCCTGCTGACTCATTCCTCTACCCAATCTTCCCACTGCATTTGAGACAGCTGAAACACTTTGCAATTATGTCTTTAACTTCTATGGTCTACCAGAAGACATTGTCTCGGATCGGGGCCCACAGTTCACGTCAAGAGTATGGGTAGCTTTCTTCAAACATCTCAATATAAATGTCAGTTTTTTGTAACTTCCAGTTACCATCCAGAGTCCAATGACCAAACAGAACCCATGAATCAAGAACTCGCACGTTTCCTAAGAGCTTACTGTCAACAGAACCAGTCTGACTGGAGCAAATATCTAATGTGGGCCCGCCCATTCTGGTCGATGGTGAGGAGGCGTACCAAGTACTACTTGATTCCAGGTGCCGGGGCAGGAAACTCCAGTATCTGGTTGATTAGGAGGGGTACGGCCTGAAGGAGCGATCCTGGGTTGACGCGGATGATATCCTGGACCCCACACTCATGGAGGAGTTTCATAGGACGCACCCAGAGAGACCAGCCCCTCAACCCCGTGGTAGACCCCGGCGTCATTTGGATTTTGTTTGTTTGCCGCCTGCCAGTAGCCCTGTCCAAATACCCACACTTGCAGTCTTTGCACTTGACCACTTGTCTACTTACTTGACGTATTTCCTGTATTTGGCTCAAGTGTTCAAGTGGGCGTGAAGACTGCAAGTGAGTGTAAAACTTTTGATTACCCGATGGGACACACTTATAGTCCTAAGTGTTTACAGAGCTTTTTTAAATTATTATTTTCAATGCTTTGCATTTTAAAATACACTTATAAATGTATGTTCAGTGGTTGCTATTTAACTAACAGAAGACACAATATTAAAATTGTGGTGATTCTTTAAGTGATAAAAATCAGTTGCAAATGACATACAAAATACACACAGCCTACCCATCTTTGCATCAATAAAATGTGCAACACTTTATTTTTTACTACCAAATTATATGTAATAGGCCTGTATAATTAATTTAACTTGCAGTCGAACGTTCGAAGGCATGTGAGTTCCCGAACATGATGCATGATGGGATACGCTTAGCTTCGAATAGCACTCCGAAGCGGTATTCAAGATAGTGTGGGTTTAGTGTGCATTAAGGGCACTGCACTTGGGCATTTTTAAGACATGGGACAGTCTTACGCACTTACTTCCTGTCGCGTGCACGTGCTCTCAAGTGGCCAAGACCGCAAGTGTGGGTATTTGGACAGGGCTCTTATATCTGCCTGCCTTGGGACTCTGTTTGTTTGCCGCCTGCCCTGATCACTGCCTGTCCCTGTTTCTGCTACTCCCTCGTCCTTGCCATTGTTGTTCCTGTGAATTTAACTTAAAAAAAATTGCAGATGGATCCTCACTCCATTGACCCTTCATTACATAGCCAGTATTTGCAACTTAAACATGTTTTGTGTTTGTGTATAGCAAGTGATTTACATAATGTTATATTTCTGTGATTTTTAGCACCTATTAAGGAAACTGCACAATATTAATCATTGTTTAATTAGTGTTGGTTTTACAGTTGAGTAATAAATTGCTAAGTGTCTTATGAAGACAATTTGACACCCTGTTCTAAAGTAAAAAGTATATCCACATAAATTATTGATTTGTGGCACGTATTGAGTGATGTTCAAGTTTATTTACCAGAATAAGTTACCAGTAATACAGTAAACTATAAAGGCAATTCTTACAAACTCACCGATTTGTGTTCATGGATAACTACTGCGTCAATAATGGATAATGTTTCTACTGGTGTGTTAATGCTTAACTACCGCATGAATATGGATCCTTAAAATAAAATGTTACCAGAAATAGATGACAAGAAATCTGTGAACAGTTTTGGCTGTACAATTCCTGATTGTCCATCCCTAGTGTTTTGCTCCAAAGATTCACACATTTTCCTCCTAGTTGAGAATGACAGATGATATTTCAAGAATGAAAAATTACTCAGTTCACATTTTTGTTGAAATGTATTCTTATAAGAAATATTGGTGCTGTTGTTTTTAGCTTCAAGGGGTGCTGTATGCTCATGTGAAACCCACTTATTTATTTTGGGGGGCTTGGGGTGCCTGTATAGTAAAAGAATTTCGGGAACCACTGCATTAAAGGTAGAATGGCAAAGAACTGCAGTAGTTTCCAGTCACCCTAGTGTACCTGAACCCTGTATTATAAACATTGATATTAATAATCTGCCTCTGTTTCCTCGTGATTTCAAAAAGGGCAATATCAGTAATAAGTCATCCATAATGCATTTGTGCTTTGAATTACACCAATAATGCTTTGAAGACAACTGATGAACTGTGCAACCAGATGACCTATTATATACCACCCTGAAACATTTTTAGAAACAAATTTCACAAACAGTTATAAAAAATTGGCAAGTAACACACTGAATTAAACATTAACTTTGAAGTAGAAAGACTGAAATAGCATTCTCTTAATGTAATAATTGTTGTTTTATTTAAAACATCTAAACCATTTCTTCCAGTGTATTTGTTTAGAAGTTTAGAAACTTTAGGCTGTCATGTGTAAAAAAAAAGGAATATATATATATTTTTTAAAATAGTATCTGAAATTGTAATTTTTGTGCTTAGTTGCCCTTTTGTCTATAAAAAACATATGTATAAATAATAAATAAAAATCAGTTATAAATCAGACTTGTTATAAATACTGACAAAAGCTAAGAAACACTTACGGATGAGAAATATCAGCATCAGGTACTTCAGATACTCCATTGTAATGAAAGCAGATTGAGTTGGCTCTAAAAATGAAAAGGAGCTGAGGAGAAAATGCATATAGAAATATACAATCATAACTCATATGACAATAAATATCTGAAAAACCCTTGCATACCTTGCCGTATGTTCACAGTTTTTTCTAACGTCTGTTCTCTATTCACTAATGACATCTATCTATCTGTATTATATAGAATGAAATCATATAAAATTTTGCTATGCAATATTACAGCACATATAAGCTTTAACACTCCACTGTGTTATAAATGAATGTCCCATTTCAAAAACCAACAGTGAGGAGGCGCAAAAATGCCAAAACAAATCATTCAGCAGAAAACTTGTGTTTTACAAGACAACAGAATATGCACAGTTATACAATGTCGTAACACTACAATAGTGTGCATTTCAGATTAGTCTCACCGGTAAGGATGTAGAATCCGGAAGCAGTATCTAGGCAGTTTCTGACTGTTTCATGAGTTCACACTCACAAGTAATCAGATTGAATAGAAAGTATATGTATTTGACATGCTGTCTGAGGGGAGGGCTCCGATCTGGGAATTTGGGCCGAACCCAGAGTACTCCCCCCATATCTCTGGTTAGAATAGTAACCTGGCATATCAGGATTTACTGGAAATAACAGGACCCAGCGCAGAGGTGAGTGGTAAATGGTGATTTATTAACAAAGGGAACAATGTGCAACAATTCCCTTTTTTGGCATTTTTTGCATTAACAGTCCAAAGAATATTAAAAGTCCCACAACATCTAGACAGGAATTTTAGGTACAGGATTGGGCAGCCCAGGAACAAGCAGTCAGTGGAGTCTTAGGCTGGGCAGGACAGAACTCAAATACACAAAAACACACAACACAACACAACAAGGGAGAAACAAGACACAAGAACAAAACCACTCAAACATTAAATAAGTACAAGACAGGGCAAACACTAGAGTTATATGACCAAAAAACTAAACCTACAGTACAAATCTAAGGGAAATAACTAAACAAAAGCTAAAATATCTGAAAGAGGACTACAGCAAAAGAAGGATATAGTTATAAATAATTATAGACAGGCTAAATAACAAATCAGATAAAAAGCTAAAGTAACAAAGCAAGAATTGCCCGGGTTTTGGCAAGGTGTGACCTACTCCAGAGAGCACCTGATATCTCTACATAGGACAGCTGGATCTTGAGCTTTTAATGCACGATTGCCCTGAAATCGCACGGAAACCAAAGTTTGAAGAGCGGGTTCAAGAGGGGGTATTCGGGCCAGGCTCCGGAGGCATGGTGCGTGATTCCCTCTTACCATGATAACGCTATCAAACATGCGGTTGTTCAACAATAAAATGAATGAATTGATGGCCAGGGTTAAATCGAGAATGACTTTAAAATGAGTAACCTGATCAGTCTAATGGAGACATGGCTTAAGGACAAGACTGAAGTTGTGCTTCCTGGTTACATCATGATAAGAGCTGACCGGGACAAACACCAAATCAAACAAATCGATCGGAGGAGGTATGTGTATCTTTGTGGACAGTAAATGGGCAACACAATGGCACATTCAAGAGAAAGTGTGCACTTTCGACTATGAATTGCTTTCTGTATCATTCAGACCGTATTATCTTCCAAGGGAATTTGGTCAGATTACTATTATTCTGGTTTATATTCCCGGACCCAAATATGAGGAAGCTTCTGGCCGGAAAAGTGAGTTTTAACAACACACTCTCGCGTTCTGTGGATCAACCCGTCTTCATACTTGGGGATTTTAATAACTTTCCGGTCATTTACCAATGTTGCAACAGTATATAGACTGTCCTACATGGCTTTCACAAACTCAGATCAGTGTTATGGTAACATACCAAACGCTTACCCATAATGTTATTCATTTGCTGCCCACATATAAAGCCAAACTTAAACAAGAAAAGCCTACTGTAAGAGAAGTGACGCTGTGGTCTGAGGACTGTAAAGAGAGACTGAGAGACTGTTTTGATGATACGAATTGGGACATTTTCTTTGATATCTGTGTAAACACAAATGAGTTAACAGAAACAATAACATCTTACATTATTTTCTGTGAGAATAATGTTGTACCAACAAAAACTGTTAAAATATATGCTAGTAATAACAAGGTTTGGGTTTCACATGAGATGAAGAAATGTCTAAGTGAGAAAAGTGCTGCTTTTGTTCAAGGTAATATGGCACTTTTTAAAGATAAAAGACGAGAACTCAGAGTGATTGTTAGGAAATCTAGGCAACAATATAGAGATAAAATGGAGAAACAGACCTATTGTCCTTACCAGCAGTCTATTTTGAATACTGGGGTCCCTCAAGGCTGTGTGTTATCACCTGCATTATTTTCTTTGAATATACGTAAGTGAAATGCAAATTTGTGAAAGTAATTTTATGTTACTTAAGTATGCTGATGACATATGGCTATGGTTGTGTCATGAGCTCCAGTTGGAGTGCCCAAATTAGCCATTAGAGGGCACTCCAACCCGGACTGTTCCTCACCACACTCTTGGACTTCATTTCCCATAACACACTTCCCGGACTCATTATCCTGTCATTGCACTCAGCTGTTTTGTGTTTTCTCAACAGTGTCTGTCTATTTATACCTGGTTTGTTTTTGCTTTTGTTTTCGAGGTTTCATTTACGGTCACCGGCTTCTCTGTTTGTTTTGTTTGTTTTGTATGGACTGTTTCTCTGGAGTTTGACCATTGCCTGTTTGGATTACGAGTTTGGATCACCCCATTAAAGCTGCATTTGGGTCTTACCTTCTTGTCTCTGTGCCAATCCGTGACAGAAACCTCGATCATGCCAAGGTCCAGCAGTGTGGGTTTCTGGATCCGTCCTCCAGCTACCATGAGGGAGCGAATGGCTCAACTTCGGGCATTGATGGCTCTACGCCAGGAGGGATGGGAGGTAGGGTGCTTTGCCCAGTCGTTTTGGACTATGGTGGTGGGGCTGGGTTATAATGATGCGGCAATAAAGGAAATCTTTAATGAATGCCTGAATGACCCGTTGCCTCAATGGGAGTTTGTCAATTATCTCTCCCACAGAAGTCATTGGGCCATACCAGCTCAGCCAAAGCCCGCTCCAGCCCGTGTGTCCGCTCCAGCTAGTGAGTCCGCTCCAGCCAGTGAGTCCGCTCCAGAGCCCGCTCCAGCCCAGGAGTCCGCTCCAGAGCCGTCACCGGCTTCTCTGTTTGTTTTGTATGGACTGTTTCTCTGGAGTTTGACCATTGCCTGTTTGAATTACGAGTTTGGATCACCCCATTAAAGCTGCATTTGGATCTTACCTTCTTGTCTCTGTGCCAATCCGTGACAGGTTGGTCTTATGGTCAGAGGAAATGGGTATTTACTTTGAGCATATAGACTGCCTGGTAACATGGTGCGAGGAGAGTGCTTTGTCACTAAATGCTTTTAAAACTAAGGAACTCATTGTTAGTACTAGGGAAGAGCCATCTATATGTCAGCCGGTTATAATTGGGGCCAAAATGTTTAGATTGTAAATAGTTTTAAATATCTAGGGATTATTTTAGATTGTAGTGTTAATTTTATTGAGCACACAGATTACATCTATAAGAAAGCAATCCAAAGATTGTTTCTTCTAAGGAAATTAAACAGTTTTAATGTGAGTAAAGAAATCCTGGGGATGGTCTACACCCGTTTGCTGGAAAGTATTACTTCATTTAAAGGTGCCCTAGATTCAAAAATTGAATTTACCTCGGCATAGTTAAATAACAAGAGTTCAGTACATGGAAATGACATACAGTGAGTCTCAAACACCATTGTTTCCTCCCTCTTATATAAATTTTAGTTGTTTAAACGACCTCCGAAGAACAGGCGAATCTCAACATAACACCGACTGTTACGTAACAGTCGGTATGTACACCCTCAATATTTGCATATGCCAGCCCATGTTCCCAACATTATGAAAGGGATTACAAGTCTGGATGTGCACAGCTGAATCAACAGACTAGGTAAGCAAGCAAGGACAATAGCGAAAAATGGCAGATGGAGCAATAATAACTGACATGATTCATGATAACATGATATTTTTAGTGATATTTGTAAATTGTCTTTCTAAATGTTTTGTTAGCATGTTGCTAATGTACTGTTAAATGTGGTTAAAGTTACCATCGTTTTTTACTGTATTCACGGAGACAAGAGAGCCGTCACTATTTTTATTTTTAAACACTTGCAGTCTGTATAATTCAACAAAGAATTATATTAAGATAACAACTTAATTCTTTATAAATCTCTCCAACGGTGTAGCATTAGCCGTTAGCCACGGAGCACAGCCTCAAACTCATTCAGAATCAATGTAAACTTCCAAATAAACACTGTACTTACGCGATTAGACATGCAGCATGACGCACACTTTGTAAAGATCCATTTTGAGGGTTATATTAGCTGTTTGAACTTTTTTTATGTTGTTTAAGGCAAGCGCGAGCTCTTGGGGCGTGGAGCACGAGATTTAAAGGGCCACACACCCTGAATCGGCTCATTTATAATTATGCCCAAAATAGGCAGTTAAAAAAATGAATTATAAAAAATCTATGGGGTATTTTGAGCTGAAACTTCACAGACACATTCAGGGGACACCTTAGACTTATATTAAATCTTTTAAAAAAAAGTTCTAGGGCATCTTTAACATTACCTGCTGGTATGGGAATCTGGGGGCTAGAAGTAAAAGCAAGCTCACAAAGATAATTAATACAGCCAGTAAGATCATCTTGGACCCCCAGAGGCAGGACAACACGCAGGACTCTATTCATCTGCTTCAACATGAATTTGAAAAACTTCCTTCAGGCAGTTGATATAGGGTACCCACAGCATCAAGAACCATTTGTAAGAAATCTTTTATACCATCTGCCATTACTTTGTTAAATAAATGATCTATGACTAGGCTTATGCAAACGATGCAACTAAGGGTTGTTAGGCTATTTATTTAGTAATATTACTTAGTTATCCTATGGTCTTAGTGTTATTAGTTTATACATTTATTTTATGTTTTGTGATTGTAATCCATAAGGGCAGGTAGTTCTTGCAAGTTATGTTTTTATGTATTTGTTGTATTAGATTTGTGAAGTCAATGTATTTGTGGTATATGTTTTTTATGTTTTTGATGAAAAGCATACGCACAGCATGATGCTGCCACCACCATGCTTCACTGTAGGGATGGTATTGGTCAGGTGATGAGCGGTGCCTGGTTTCCTCCAGACATGACGCCTACTATTCAGGCCAGTGAGTTCAATCTTTGTTTCATCAGACCAGAGAATTTTGTTTCTCAAGAGCCTGATTGGTGGAGTGCTGCAGAGATGGTTGTTCTTCTGAAAGGTTCTCCTCTCTCCACAGAGAAACACTGGAAGTTCTTGGTCACCTCCCTGACTAAGGCCCTTCTCTAGAAAGAGTCCTGGTGGTTCCAAACTTCTTATATTTACAAATGATGGAGGACACTGTGCTCATTGGGACCTTCAATGCTGCAGACATTTTTCTGTACCCTTCCCCAGATCTGTGCCTCGATACAATCCTGTCTCGGAGGTCTACAGACAATTCCTTGGACTACATGGCTTAGTTTGTGCTCTGACATGCACTGTTATCTGTGGGACCTTATATAACCAGGCGTGTACCTTTCCAAATCATGTCCAATCATCTGAATTTACCACAGGTGGACTCCAATCAAGTTCTAGAAACATCTCAAGGATGATCAGTGGAAACAGGATGCACCTGAGCTCAATTTTGAGTGTCATGGGAAAGGCTGTGAATACGTATGTACTTATGTATAAAATAATGAATTTAATCCATTTTGGAATAAGGCTGTAACATAACAAAATGTAGAAAAAGTGAAGCACTGTGAATACTTTCCACATGCACTGTAAGTGCAGGATTAGGTTTCAGAACTACCCCTGCATCCCTGAGCATGAACTGCATACACGCTGAATGCATGTGAAGAATGTGAATCTCGCTTATGTGCTTTGCCGAAGCCAAGGCTAACAGCAGCCCCTGCTATCTTAAACGTCAATATTTTGCAAAAAATCATGTCCAGTGGCTCAAATGGGGTGTAGCATCTGGAGCGATCAAACACACAATGGTTAAAATCTTTCTTCACAGCATGCAGATTCCGTAAGGTCTGGGTGTGACGTCATGATTGACAGCTGAGGTTGACAGCTTCACTGAGTGAAGTAGCCACTGAGTCGCTGAAAATGCTACTGTGCAGACTCGGGCTCCAAGTTCACTATGCGCAGACTCGAGACTCAAGATGTCAGCGCTATATTGGTGGCTTCAGTTACTACAATGGAAGAGAGTGAGAGTGTATTGTCAATCTTTTTTTACAGTCTATGGTTATAGACTGTATGTTTAATATCCAGTTTATTATTTCTGTCAGGTTTGTTTGAGAGTGATAACTGGTGTTGAGTTTTTGGATGCTTCCTCAGATCTTGCATAGCTTGGACAGTACNAGCTCGTCAGCCAGCGACGGATCAATTCTCACCACTGCAGAGGATTTATTTCCAAAGGCACAGATGGTCCTTAGTCCTTGCCACATGCGTCGGGAGAATTATGGATCCCGGTCAGAGATTTTTGATGTATTTGGGCACCCCCCATTGGGTAAAGAATTCTTCCCTGAGAATTTTGACAATCTTCTGTATTTCACTACCTCTAAGGAGAACATCTCTACGCATTTCGTTTAGTAGTCAACTATCACGAAAAGGCAAATGTTTTGTTTCTTACTGAGGGGAAAGGATCCAATTAAATCCATACCCCAATGTGTGTCCCACTTCTGTCACTTCCGTATGCTGTAGAAAGCCACTGTTGTCATGTTTGTATTTCTGACAGATATCGCATCCTTTAACACACAGCCAGATGTCTTTGAGGACGGTTGGTCACCAAGCCACCTTCAAGAGCCTTAACAGGGTTTCTTTATACCAGTGTTTCTCAAACTTTTTCAGCCCAAGGACCACTTTATCTTCCAATTTTTTTCTGAGGACCACCTAACAGAATCCCACTCTAACACGCCCCCAAAAACCAACAAAATAGGAAGGATAAGCTAAATTTAAGTTTAATATGCAACTGTTTCAAGTCAAAAATTAATTATTCAAACACAAATGCAACGATATGTTTAGAAATTATTATATAAATTTTTATTTAATTTGAAAAAGTAAATGTGAAATGAGTTTGCAGCTTAATATGAACAACCAACTGCACATGTGGAAAAAAAAACTTTTCATCTTTTCGCGGACCACTAGGGGGCGATGGCGGACCACACTTTAAGAATTACTGCTTTATACCGTACACATTTACCACCCTTTTCAAGCACACCCATTTCATGAATAATTGGGAAGTCTTTAAAGGATTAGTCCACTTTTAAATAAACTTTTCCTGATAATTTACTCACCCCCATGTCATCCAAGATGTTCATGTCTTTCTTTCTTCAGTCGAAAATAAATTAAGGTTTTTGATGAAAACATTCCAGGATTTTTCTCCTTATAATGGACTTCAATGGCCTCCAGACGGTTGAAGGTCAAAATGACAGTTTCAGTGCAGCTTCAAAGGGCTTTAAACGATCCCAGACGAGGAATAAGGGTCTTATCTAGCTAAACGATCAGTCCTTTTCGAAAAAACTACAACTGTATATGCTTTATAAACACAAAATATCGCCTTGAACGTACTTCTGGTTTCAGCATTCTTCAATACGCTTAGACTGTATGTCCTACGCCTTTCCTATTCTACTTACAGAAAAAAACTAAACTGGTGCCGCGTTCGTTCCGTAACCTTAATTTCTTTTCGACTGACAAAAGAAAGACATGAACATCTTGGATGACATGAGGGTAAGTATATTATCAGGAAAAGTTCATTTAAACGTGGACTAATCCTTTAATACTACTACTTCTACTTATAATCTACAGATATACATCATATCCAGTGATGTTCTCTCACTGTTTATTTTAAACCCAGGAGATGAAAATTATACAAAACATCCCTAAATGAAACACTAGAAATAGCATAGTCATGATTGCTAATTATGTATATTTTCATCATTATATGTATTAATTTATCAAGTGATCCAAGGTGACTTAAAAGATCTCCTTTTGCAGCATTAATATTTCCTTTAATACCAGTACTTCAATATTAATTATAGTTCACAAAAGCTTAAAGGGCCTTTGTGTCATTGTAGCATTCTATATTTGACAAGACTGAACAAATGAATAAGATTGTAACCTTTAAATGCCTTTTATCCATGGTGACTGCAAATTTCAGTTTTTGTATTCCCCTTTGTTTCTATATGTGTTTTTTGTCAGAACTTTTTAGCAGCAGTTTTTAGAAATTGGATGCAGGCAAAATATTTTCCACATATCGAGTTAATTTTTAATGGCTTTGTTGGCTTGACTTAACACAGTTGTAAATATATGTAAATATAATACAAATATTCAGAAAATAGGTAATGGTCAAAATGCAGAAACAGCTGGTGGACTGAGGAAATATATGGGGTCAGTAATTTGGAGTTCCTGGAGAGAAAAGAGGGGGAGATGAAAGGGAACATGTGCTGCTTTTTCCACGTAGGAAAAAAATAACCTCATTACTGACTGAAGATTAAACATCTACTGTATGTACTTCACTGTGTTCACTTCATCCACTAACCTTGGCATTTACATGTTTTATGTTGCAGTATCCAGTGAGCCTGGTTGTCATTTTTCAAAAAATATGTTTAAGGTCCAAAGACCTAAACATAATATTACATACAAAATTCTAATTATAAATTGTTATAATACTCATACATATAAAAATAAGGAGATTATAGGCTACTTAATAATATTCTAGAATTCTATCCTATCATGTTTTTTTTTCCACAAATAAACAAATTGTTTAAAACTTATGAACAATACAGTGTTAAACACTGACCACAAAACAATTATTATTCAGTAACATTATCGATTTCATGCACTGACTCTATCAGAAAAAAAACTGAACTGAATTGAGCTGAGTAATGACACTATCTTCTATAGAGCTGCTTTACAGCTGAAATTTAATTGCTTTGAAACAATATATAAAGCTCTATATATAAATAGATAACACTTTACAATAAGAATCCATTTGTTAACATTAGTTAACTACATTAGGTAACATGAACTAAAAATGAAAACTACTTATAAAGCATTTATTAATCTTAACCCTCATGCACTGTTTCTGGCGACTCCCCATATGGTCCGGGTCAAATTGACCCTAATTGGATTCAATATAATTCCCTCAAAATCAGACTATGAAAAAAGAAAGATACTTTTCACACATTACAAAGAATAAATGTTCATAACCACTATTTTTAAGACTGCCCCTCCCCTACCCGTGGGACATTTGCCATCATATATTTATAACAATAATATCTTAGTCTAAACCTAAAGTATAACCGACAAACTATATATCATTTGAAAGCTTTCAGACTCTAGTTTTCATATTTGGTGACTGATTTTCAAAGGAAATGACAGAGCAATAGATAAATAGCAATAGATTCTTCATTTGTGATGTGGTGTCATCTAGTGAAAAAGTTTGGTACTGCACACAAAAAAATCTTACTGAAAGTTCTTTTTTTGAGATATCAACCTAAAATTTGGCACATAACTTGTTCAGATATTTAGCTTTAATTTTCTTGAAGTTTTAGAGTTGAACATGTTTTATATATATATTATATTTTAAATTTTCATGAACAAACTTGTATAACTTTGGTAAACTTTCATTTTACAACTTTTTTTTTTTTACTTCTACAATAATCTGTGAAGTGTTCCCTTTAAAAAGATAACAAACTTGTCTGTGCTCTGAAGTATTCAAGATTTTTAACAATTTGAGTCGGAAAAGTCATTTTCATATCTGTGCTCAAAAAGTGGGACAGAAAATTAAGAGGTAAAACAACTTTATATTTTCACAAACTTTGAACATAAAAAGTTGTTAAACTCAGGAAGACATTGGCACTTCAGGACTAGAATTGAAGAGCACACGTCTGTCTATATGGGTCAAATTAATAGTTAAAAATAGTTCCCTTGCTTGCTTCTCTGTATATACACTCACTGTTTTGGTCAGTTCATTGTTTGAAATCGTCTAAGTTAAATGTGGTTGTGTTGTTATTCTCCTGTTTTGTTTGTGGATTTATTAAATTCATTTTTGTTGCTCATCTTCTTCATTGTGTTTATTCAAGACAATTCAGTTTATTTATTTCATCACCTTAATGTTTTAATCAAGACAACAACACAAGGATCATCCAGTTTCAGTTCTGAGTTTATTGTCATTAAATAAATACTTTGTAAACTTGTGAACTGTTTTACAATATCATGCCATAATTTTAATGAAGTTCATGCTCTTTATTATTTTGTATATGTATTTGATTTCAGATCTACTCATATGATGTAAATAAGGTTATAGCAGGTGTAAACAGTGATGAACAAGCATTAATCTGAAGGGTGGGGTGCTATAAACCATTAAAACTCATTTAATTAGAGAGAATAAGCACCCCATCACTGTGTCACACTCGTACACAATCCAGTGATGGGGTGCTTATTCTCTCTAATTAAATGAGTATTAATGGTTTATAGCACCCCACCCTTCAGATTAATGGTTGTTAATCACTGTTTACACCTGCTATAAACATTATTTACATCATATGAGTAATCTGAAATCAAAAACATATACAAAATAATGAAGAACTCAATAAAACGTTCATTATTTACAGAGAACATCTAATATTGAGTGTCTTAATATATGCACATAACTAAACCTTCTGTTGTTGTCTTGATTTAATATCTTTTGATAAATTAAATCAGCCTAAAAGTGTCTTTTAATGTTATCATGAGTTTAGTGCTTTTACTGAATTTTATAAAAGTGTGTGTGTGTGTGCAAAAGCTGTCCATAGAAATAGTACAGATCAGTACAAATTATAATTTTCAGTGGTGAAGACATTTTTCAGCAAATGCTACTGAGGATATGCTATAATCTTATAGACATTTCTGGACAAGGATTGACAGAAATGCAATATTGAGAATAAACATTAAATTTCAAGAATAAAGGTGTTTTGAGAAAAAACTCAAAGTCAAAATAAAATGTTGAGAATAAACTCGTCTTTTGAGAATTGTTTTTTTTTTAATTTCGAGGAAAAAAAAGGCGAAATAAGAAAAAAATCACTCTATCCCTGATCATATTGTAGCACATAAGAATAGAATAGAATAAAATAAAAATAATAAAATAAAAAATAAAAATCACTCTATCACTGATCATACTGTAGTTCCCGAAAACAAAACAATAACATTTGGCTAATTAATCTATTTACTCTAGGAAAATGTCAATGGTTTCTTCGCCACATTTATCTGATCTCTTGTGACATCTGGTGGTATATTTGAGAAATTAATAAACCCATTAGATTCCTCAGATTGGGATTTCTCCTTATGTAGACCTACTGTACAAAAACTGTATTTTCATATGTTTCCACATGTAATTTGCAGTAGCTGTTATATCAAACACACAGTCAGACCACAACGGGAAGTGACAACTTGAAGTGAAGGATAAAAATAGCCCTCACTGTATTTAGAACAGGGTGGGTTTCTGCTCTCTCGACCAAATGCTTCTGTCAATCAAGACTTCAAACAAGATGGCAGACAAAGGGAACTGGGCTTTGGCAATAACAGGCAAGTTCATTCTCTTTCTTTTGAGCTCTTTAAAAACTTAAAGAGCCCCTTCTGAGATTTCAAAGCTGGAACAAATTATACAGCAGCAGGTTTGGACGTTTCTTTGCTTTGACACATGGCATACTAAACATACAGAAGTGAAAAAACTAAAACTAATAAGTGCTAGTAGTTCTATGTCTATAAATGCACATTTCAAACACGTGTTTTCATACTAAAATCTACAAATACTGCATAATTAAAAATATTTAGAACAATAATGACTACTGAATCATATTACTGTAAGTTCTGAATGTACAGTAAATGGTTTCTGTCGATATTTTTTGTCCTCAGTCTGCGTAGCCGGTTTTCTGGCGGTCCGGGCAGACATTATCACAGACGCTCCGGTGGGTCAGCTGTTTGTCTATGAGCTACACCGAGAGGTTTTCCAGAGTGAATTTGAGCCTTTTCATAAAGTCTTCCGTATGTTGGAGATATATTACACGTACTTACAATATTCAGAATATTTTAAGGCCCAGTTCAAAGCTTCTGTACAATATGTTTAAAAGTATTTCACGTGCCTTGTCCTGATCTGTAGATGGTCATGTTTACAATGATCCCATGGTGTTTAAATGCAACAAGGAGCGATTTCCAGATCTGCCCCAGTGGCTCCGCTTTACCCAGAGGGACCCTTACGAGAACGGGTTCCTGTACGGGACGCCGCTGCCACAGGACAAGGGCAGGAACATCATCGAGGTGAAGAAACTCATATGTAACAGCAACATTCAAAACATAATCCCACATTGAATTTTAGGTTTAATTGTTTGTGTATACTAATATTAGTGACTTTAAAATATCTTCTAAACTATATCTATCAGATATTTGTGATCAACAAACGGAGTTATGACACATTTCGAGAGAGGCTGGTGATAAATGTGGGTCCTGCAGGTATGATGTTGTTTAGAGAAAAACTACTACTAGATGAATCTGCTACTCAAGCTCTCCTGTACTGATCAACTGATTTTGGGCTTTTTTTCGTCCCAGTAAAGCGCATGCCGTACCAGGCTGAGTTCTTCATAGAGCGGCGAGAGATCGAGAAGGTGCTGCCCGCTGCTGTTCAAAAGGAGATTCAACTGGACATTCAGCATCTGTGGGGAACCGACAGGCTGGATTTTGTGAACATTACCTCTGCTCTGGACAGGGGCGGCCGCGTCCCCCTTCCTCTTCCAGGTTATTTTGAGGGGTAAGGCTATAGAGCAACTCCTACAGTTATTATATTATTATTACTTCAACTAGTAGTAGTACTATAGTAATACATTTCTTTCAAAAGCAGCTTCGATGTGATGACTGACTGTTTTTTTAAATGGAAAATAATAATTATAATAATAAATTATAATTAATGATAAATAATTTATATAATCATTTATTATATAATTTATATATTATTATAATATAATAAT